>QKMV01002609.1:0-12929 GCA_003287335.1 Lednia tumana
TATATATATCTGGGTATAATATAGGCTACCTTGAATTGCCGGTGTGTCAGAGTTCCACACAAAGAAATGAAATAAATGACAAGACATAATTATGACCTGCACATGTTTTAGCCGAGCACCCAACAGTTATTATGCTACACGGTGTTTTCGACCTGCACTTTGCTATAATATTACACACGAGTTATGTGTTCCTATATTGTGTGAATGCGCTCACAGCATCATTTTACAACCGCCTTTGCAGGATTCGGTAATCACAGATGAGATACGTATAACATTATGAAAGCATAAATAGCTTCTTTTTTCATTCAGAAGAATCTTCTATCCATGAGATATAGCCTATTTGGCAAAAAAGAGTATACAAAGCTCTAGTCTCTATATGGTCATGCGCTTAGCTTATTAAACGCTCATACTTTTCGTTGCAAATACCTAATTTAGCATGGCAATAAAAAAATGAAGTTTCTTTCTTTTAATCAGTAATAAACGATTAGTTAACCATGTACGGCAATCACATTTGAATGTTTAATACTTTGATTGCTTACTAACTTTGCTGTAGCTCATATTGCACATTGGAAATCGAATAATTATCTATAATCAGGCACGTGTGCAAGGTATGTGTGTGTGAGCAGGTATAATAATTGAAGACTAGATTCGGTGCGTTGGGGGAATTTCAATGCACGAGCAAGCAAGCAAGCAACATTGTTGACATCAACTCTAGCACATCTTTTTATTGCATCGCACACTTAACCTGCATTTTACTACACCAAGGTGTCTTCTGTTGCAATTATTTCTACGCTAACAAGTGCCAACTGCTATTATTTTTATTTATAACCCGTTTTTTCGTTTTCTTATTTTTATTGAAAGCTTATATCCCCAGGAGTGTTGCCGTATAGTTTTGGAGTGTGGGAATCATTGGCTTTGTTCGTCTTAACATGCGAAAGAAGCGCTTGTAGTATCGAGTGTGCACACTTGATAATATAATAATATGATCTATTTAAACAGCGATCATTATATTACAAGTTTCATCTAAATAAATTACAAAACAAATCGTACTTTACCAAAAAATTGTATTTTTATGGAGAAATTGAGTCAACACCTGTATACGGGTAATGGTCGTTTTCGTGTATCCCATACATTCACACAGCGTACATAATACCAATCAAATAATCCACCAATGTCTAGTGTGAAACGTTTTAAATATTTTCGTCAGCGGTGTGCTTTACGTATCTATCTAATTATATGAACATCATTTTCTTGCGAAAGGTCTGCATTTCGATACAGCAATGTTAGATTTGGGTTCATTCGGAAATCTTGTCTTGGAGCGCGTGATTATTCTTGACTCATTATTGCTACGTGTTTTGCTGCGGCTGCTTGTTGAGCCAAGTTGCGTGCCGCCGCCTATTAACTATTCCTTCTCTTCATTAACAACCTGGTTACTGCTCGCTGGTGGATACAAATATGCGCTCGTCCGATGGCTGGCCATGCATCTTACCATCTTACCCAGCATGAAGAATTACACTATCTTGCAAATAGAGTTCCAGTTACATGTGTGAAGGGAATGTTATGGCTATAGCCGATCGAAGATCACGTTTTACCATCTTTAATTACTTTGGTAACGAGCCAATTGTGTAGGCCTACTCTATTTTTATCTTTAAGATAGGCATGAAACTAGTATATTGAAAGATTAGGTTCGTGTTACATTTATTTTTTGCAATCGTTTAAGTGCAAAGAGCGAAAGTAAAGCGACCCCGTGTGATTGGTATAGGATGTTATTGAGTTTCTTTAAAGTAATCGTCTTTTCTCAAGTATATCCCTTTATTTTATGATATAAACTCAATTTGTTAAAAGTGCAGGTAATTTTTCTGAGAATATTGTTTGCAGATTCGATATTAGTTATGCTAAGTAACCGTTATGTAATGCACTAACAATGGTACTTTCGCTGGAGTAACTAAACCATCTACAACCGCAATTGCGATATTTCCAGGTTATTTTCTCTTATCCTTTGGGGTGCTGTAAAAGGCCAACATCATGTTCTGCATTGGAAATGGCGAACTGCATTAAAGTCAAACAGTGAAAGGTGGGGGCGTTTTCAGTTCATAAATTGGCCACGACCTAACTGCAGCTGAAAAAATATCTTTTACGATCTTCAGTATTAATTTAAGAAACGAAACATTTCGTTATTAAACTTTGCTGGTCGCTTGTTCTTTAAGGTTCATTACACACCTTGCAAACTCGGCGTGAAGAACCTATATATTTTCGCATGCATATTAAACATGACACTACAACTGCAGTATAACGCCCTGCTCTGCTCTGCAAGATGCTTGGCTAGCTCTCTGTTTGCCAACTGTCTATTAGACGACTATTAAAACTATTACATCGCAATAATACACCATGACGATAAAATAATTATTACATTGGTAGACGTTAACTGCAACGGTTCGAATCGGCAAACATTTATAAACGTGTCTCTATGACTGTCAATTCCTACACATTTGTGATTTTTATCGGTGTTATGGCAACCGAGCATGAATCGCACATTGCGATGCAATGCTCTTTCTTCTGTTATTGTTATGTTAACGAATGTTAGTCGCTAAAGGAGAACATTTTGGGGAATGCATTTTTAGCTGCTTTTCCGGTGATCGCCATTTGGTGTACAACAGAGTTGAAAATTGAATCTCTTAATGCGTATGGTACCTTCCTTCAGCCATGCAAATCGAATGCTAATTGCTCTGCGGCCATAAATCAATCAATATCAGTATGAATGAATTACCAATGACACTGTGAACCATTAAAGGAGTACTACGGGCAGATGGTGGCAGTCCGTCGTAAATGTAATGGGAAAGAGCGTGTGTGTTTCATAGCCACGATGGCTGACAACAAGACTCGATATTCTTCGCTCGAGGCCCAAAGCAAGGAACCAGTCGAGCATAACCGTAGGCCTTATGATTGGCCCCCTCATCAATACTTTGAGGCCTACACAGCATGGAATATAAACATTTGTGGTTACCAACGGAAAAAAATCGTTGCTGTGTAAGATTGCCGAGGCATACGTTTCCAAGCATGCATAGTCTATTATTGAAATTCAAGTGCAATATAATATGACTTCAAAGCAAATATCAAGTCACTGGCGTAGTGTGGAACTATAAAAGTCGCCTTTGCAGCGACAAGAGTTGATGGGTCTCGTAAACCAGCACACAAATATCAAAATGTTTAATGTCTTGATCAAGATTGTCTACAAATATAAACAATTTTGCCAATTTGACTGAAAGCATATCTACATCAAAGATACTGTTATTGCATTTTCTACGTAAGCTTTGTTTGTAAATTCAGTTTGATTGTTTTATAATATTACGAGGTCTTACAAAACGATTGTGGTTTACAAAGTACAAAGTGCATTTACGATAATATAATAGGCATACACAGTACACTGCATTGTTGCTATGAGGTTGACCCTTCGCGAAGGTAAAGGTTAATAATATATAAAGATTTATTTTACAGTGCACTTGTGTTGCTGGTTGTTATTAGTTTGCTTTGGTCACTCCTAGTCATAGAGATGATCTCCATACATAGATGGAATAATAGCTGCAAGAAATATTATGTGGGTGGATCCCAGATGGAGGATAACCTTAACTACGTTCGCTGGAAATAAACGCTGCAGCACAGTAAATATTTTATGTTGTAGCAGTATATCGCATCTGCTGATGTCGATGGTGCGCTGTGCTTCTCTCGCGGTATTACTACACATCACGTTATTTGGCCAATCAAAGCTCTGTGAATCACGTTTTTGCTATTTTAAATTTCGTGAACTTCCACACAAAATTGTCGACAAATAAACAGCAATAACATAACCATGGCAACCACATTATTTCGGACGAGAACTAAAATATTACTTTATGAGAAATCTATACCGAATCAGCTCGATTAAAACTGTAGTGTTTTTATCTTCAATGCCCATAATTGTTTTAAATTATTTTTACTCTTTTATAAATAGTCATGATTTTTAATGTATATTTTAACAAACTGATGTTGTGTTTTCGAAGGCTTCTTGTAATATGTAATCGCGTCTAAGCCTGTAAGTCGGGAGTGTCATTTGTGTGTAAAAAAGGCCGCGTCATTTCGTATCAAGACCGTGTCTGGCAGCTACGCGGAGACTTGACCGCGCAAAGCCCCTTGTTTTTCTCGGCTGCAGCTTCTTTTGTCAAGTCGCGGTGCCAAAAAAACCACCGCCGTCTTCCGAATCGACCATGTCATACTGTGCTGCGGCAGCGACAACGGCAGGCAGGCAGGCGGGCATAACTCCGCCCTGAATCGAAATCGTCACTGGGAATCGATTTATGTTGGTTATTTATTGATGGAGATTGTTGTGCTGTCGTGCCGTCTTTGTGCTAGGAGACTTGAACGCGCCGATAGGCACGAAAGGAACGGCGCCTCCACCATTTGCACGATATCTTCGTGGCAAGTGATTTAGGCTCCCCGTAGAAACAAATCAGCTTTCTTTGAAAGGTGTGGTGGGAGATTCCTGAAAATTGGGATACTGTGGAGAATATTTTGTGTGTTTCCAGGCCATGCATAATAAGTAGAGAACGTGAATCCAATTTACTAGACATATCACGGGATTTATTGTCGCATCAATCCCTTTGTAGGAATGCATTTTATACCATATTTACAATAAACATTTCGTTTGATACCATTCGATTATCATCTTCATTTTCTGATGAAGCAAAATAATTAACAACAAAATATCGTTCAGCAAGTTATTTACAGTCAACCGTATTTTATACGACGAAGTCTTAGTCAAAGCGTTTTCTCTGTTATGAAAAAAATATATAAGAACAATGGCAAGTACAAACATGTTAACCCTTTAACAAAAAATAACAGGAAAATAACATTTTTACCGTGTATTGTACAATTTGTATAGCTGGACGAAATGTTTGAAGTCGAATAGCACCATGATCACAAGCAAAATAAAGTACAACAGGTCGCGGTATCAAGAAAGGTAGAATTTACAAAATGACTAAAATAAATTATGTATATTGACATTACTATTATTCACAACACAGCTTTTCATAGCAAAATCACGATGACACATAGTGTAGTTAACCGCTTTGATTAACATTTCTGCTCGAAATTATTTGAAATGCTCTCTTAAAGAATTGACAAGGTGGCCATGTGATCACAACCTGCAAAGATAAGTTCAAGACACTTTGAGTAGGTTTGCGTTTATTATCGCACTCGGCAAATTCACTGGCTAGGTACATTGGGTTGATAATACACTGAGTTTAAAATGCCGACACACGAGCCAAGACTCAAATTTGTTTTGAGAAATTATTTTCGTGAGTTGGCGTGGATCGAATCCATTCAAAGACGAAAGGTCTACCACACTGTCTATGGTTTGATAACGATTAATTGATTGGTTTACAAATTTAAGGGCCCACCTCGAAAGACTCACTAAACAAAGCCATTGACAATCACAGAATATAGGACGGCATGGACGAGCGTGCGCTGAGGACGACAACACCATGATGTTATATGTGAATAGCAACTGACCTCGCGGCCTGCGTCGTGTTGTTGGAAGGCGCCGCGTGGTTGATGTTGTGGTTGTGGTTGTTGTGTCGATGGACGTGATGGTGCACCACGTGATGGTTGTTTGTGTTTCGCTGGACGTTACTCCTTCGTTGGTTGTTAGGAACATCGGGCAAGGCAAACCGCAGTTTCTCCCAAAACAATTTATCCCCCCACTGAAGATATGTGTTTGTTTTTAAATAGAGTCTGATGTCTGGATCCAAGTCTTTTTGTGGCACTTCGCCTAGTAAAACTACAATCAGTCTTCTCCTTCTATCTCGAAGCACTTGATGGTGCGCGGATTTAAACTCAAACCGACACCATTCCGACTTGATGAAGTTCTCCGAGAGAACCATTATGGTCCTGCGCGAGGACTCGACGGCGTGCACGATAGTGTCCGCGATGAACGCCCCCACAGGAAAATCACGATAGTGCAAACACAGTTTGTAGGGAGGATCACCGTGCTCAAGGATTGGGGCGAGCTCCTCGGCAACGAACGCTTCGTCCTTCGAACTGTAACTCACGAACGCGTCGAACAACTTCTCCCTGTCGTCGCGATCGACGTCCGAACTTCGATAAAACAGTCTGATGCCGAAACGCGAGTGAAACCAAATACGCATTTCTTGGCGGAAAAAGAACACGAGTAGGGTAGCTACTATTACGACCACGAACGCCGCGAGGGTGGCGATCAGGAGGGGGAGGTAGTCCTGTATCGCCTGTCGCTGGATGATCGTCTTAGTCAGCGTGTAGTTACCGTTGTAGCTGCTGTTGACAAAGTTTGCACCGATGCAGGTGGAGGCGTTATCGTGGATGAGATAGAAGCCGGTCTCTTCGGCAGCCTCGTCGACGACCACGTTGTTGTCGAGCTCCGAACCGTTGCTGTTGCGTTTGGCGTTGCCGTAGACGCATCGCAGGGAGCTCAGGTCGGTGATGACGTCGCCGGTCTGGTGTAGCCACTCACGGAAACGATCGGTGAAGTCGCAAGCGCACGTCCAGGGATTTGCCGACAGGGAGACTTCGGTGAGAGCGGACGACAGCTGCCACACGATGAAGTGCGTGATGCGATTGTGGTCAAGCCGCAGGACGCGCAGCTCGCGCAGTGGGATGAACGTGGCATTGTGTATCGACGTAATCCTGTTACCCTGGAGGTATAATTCGCGAAGACTGTCCAACCCCTCGAACTCGTACCCTTTCAAATCGCGTAGTTTATTGTCTTCGACGTGTAGCAGTTCGAGCTCTTTTAATCCGTTAAAAGTTCTGTTGTGAATAATCTCTATGTTCGACGAATTCATGAAAAGCACTTTCAAACGCTTGCGGCCAATAAAAGCATGGCTGCCGACCGTTCGGATGTCGTTGCCGTCGAGATATAATTGAGTAGCATCCATAGGAATTTGATCGGGTAGATGCTCGACATAACCGGCATTAGCGCAATCTACAACATTGGCGGACCACGATTGATCATGATAACAAGTACAGTTTGTGGGACACGTCATTTCACAATCACAGGCGTCAAAGTCGCAGCAATGGCACAACGCGAAGCAATGGGTTTCATATCGACACAAGAACTGATGAGGAGCGGCTTCAACTAACGGCACATAAGTTCGACCACGATTGTAGAGAAGCTTACAGAAGATGCTCTCGAGATCCATCAGCTTTGGTTGATTTCTGGCCCGATTGTCGGCGTTAATTCGTTGCAGCCAGTCCATGGTGCAGTCGCACTGGTAGGGGTTGCCGCCGATGTAAAACTCGGGCAGCGACTTGTCGGCGGTGACTGCAGAGATGCGCAGCGAGTTGGGGTTCAGGGACGTGATTTTATTCCCAAACAGATCTACGCGTGTCAGATTAGGTTTCTTGAAAAAGGTGTAGGACTGGACTTTGGAAATCAAGTTGTCGTTCAGGAACAGCAGCTCGACACTGTCGGGAATGGCACTGCCAGTGATTTCTGTTAGTTTGTTTGCACTGGCGTCGAAGGTACTCAGGTGTAGCTGACTTTCAATCTCGAAGTAATTACCCAGCTCGGCGATGCGGTTCGAATGAATGTCCAGCCACTGGAGTCCAGTTGGGATGAGGGCATAATCGAACCATTCCAGTTGATTGTCAGAAATGTTCAGCCATATCAAGCTGGGTAGTTTGGTGAAAAGTCCGCCGATGTCTGACAGGTAGTTGCCGTCGAGGCGCATCGCCTGGATGTTCGTATTGCTGTCAAACGAGCCCGCCTCGATCTTCTGGATTTTATTGCGGGATAGATTAAGGATTTTAAGGGACGTCATCTTGTCGAATATGCCCTTTGTGATGTTGCCAATGTTGTTTTCAGTGAGCCGGAGCCCGTACAAATGCTGCATGTTGATAAATGTAGAGTTGGAGATTGTTGAAATGTGGTTCTCTCCCAAGTCCAGAGTTTTCAGGAGAGGAATGTCCGCAAGCACAGCAGGTACTTCGAACAGTTTATTCCCGTTGAGATGCAGATCCTGGAGGCTGGAGGAATTTTTCAGTGATTCGGCGTGAATGGTTTCGATTAGATTGTTGTCGAGCGACAGGAGGCTGAGAACGAAGAGGCCGTTGAAGGAGTAGCTATCTATCGTAGCCAATTTATTATTCGACAGAACCAATGTGTGGAGGTTGTACAAGGATGCGAAAGTGTTCTCGGGAATGATTTCGATGCTGTTCTCCTCCAGTTTAAGAATCTGAAGACTGTACAAATCTCTAAAGACCGTTGGCTCCAGCTTTGTTATCCGATTTCGTGACAGATCGAGAACAATTAGCCGTACCAAGCCCGTGAACGTGGCGGTGTTAACCCATTCAGAGGTGAGCTCATTGCCGGACAAGTCAAGCACTAAGAGCTGCGTCAGGTCGTTAAACAATCCCGGCGCCAACACATTTATCGAGTTGTTCTGCAGATAGACTTCTTTCACGTCTCTTGTGTCGGCGAACAGCTCTGGAGGAAGGCTGACTAGCTTGTTGTCGGCAAGACGAATGATGGTGAGAGACGTGAGTCCCTCGAGGGCACGGTCCGCGAGGAAAGAGACGCCGTTGCCCTGAAGATACAAAAGCTGAAGTCGCGATAAGCCCGACAAGGCAGCTGGGGGGATCGAGTCGATGCTGTTATTGGAAATGTCTAGACTCTTCAGATTTCCTCCACAACGTTCTGATGGACTGGCGTGCGGCGCCGCTGCGCCGAACTTGAAGCCGACGACGTCTCTGATGCGATTTCGCGTCAGGTTGAGGTGCTCGAGACTGTGCAATGGACAGAAAACACCATCGGGAACGCTCCACATGTTATTTTCGCCCAAGTCGAGACGCTCAAGAAGACCCAACTCCTCGGTGAACGCGTCCTTATGGACCTCAAGCGCCATCGCCGACCAATCGGTGTTGTGAGTTCTCACGGTGAGGTTTCGTAGCTCACGCAGCCCGCGAAACGCCCCCGCCGATAAATTACCGATCTTACAATACTCGATGGCGAGATCGCGTAATTCGACAAGTGGCCGAAAACTACCCGAACTCAAAGAACTTTGAAAGAAGAGAATATCACTGCACTCTAATCGCAAACGAACCGTATGTTGTGGTTGAATGACACTGAAGTTAGTATTCTCCAGTTCACTGTTGATGGTGCGCAATCTACATACGAGCGCTACATCTTCGTCCGTATCGCCGGCATTTTTGTAATCACTGTTGTCTGCACCGTTGCCGTTGAGGACGACCCATTTGCATTCGTCGGGGGCTTGGTAACGAAGCGCCTTGCTGAGCGACGCCGACAGCACACCGAAGATGGCACCCAGGAGCACCGTAAACAACACCGGACCCACTTGCATCGTTAATCCTTGTGCGACGACGCGATGGGGTGTAGGGAGAAAACACACAGCGGACCGGTACGATGCAAATCACATCCACCGCACTTCATATTCTTGCACACTAGCATTGCATCTTGTAACTACACCGAATGCGATTACAATGCATTCACACACGTTAGCGATCGAATCGCTATACCACCGCTCAATTCACCCATCAAATTATATTTAACAATTAACCAGAATTTATAAAAATAAAATATATTTGTACGAAGGTCGATATCCGATTGAAATGAAAGTGTCATGCGATGCACCGCATAGTGCAGCTTATGTCAGACAAATTGTACAGCTGCTTGCGCTTTGCGACCGACTTGTGTTGGCTGCTAGACTCGACTGGCGAGTTCGATGCAGGCAGGCGGTGTAGTCGCTCGCTTGCTGAAGACCATGGCCTTGTCGGCCAGTTAGCCTAACGTCCCCTCCAGATAGGTAACTACTTGGTACAGAAGGTAGGCGATGAGGCGGCCAGCGAGAAAACTTTCTTGGCCCAGTGCTGCCATCTTAAGGTCAAAGGGGAGCTCTAACACCCACGATACGCTCTTTTCTGACAGTTTTCTTCGGAATTTTCGTCGGTTATTTATGCGACCGCATTCAATTGCAATGATTAAAGACATGACGGGCATGCTGAAAAATCGCAGTGCCGAATGTAGCAGCACTTCATCACTTTTTGTTTGTGGACACTTTAAAAATTACGTCGATTAGCACCATGGTATTTACCTGACTGTTTTCGTCTCCTATGAATTCTGTTAATTGTTTCCAACCATTTCTAAGCAATTACCCCGTTCATTTACCAGATATCTTAAGATAAACAATCGAATTAAATGATGTACACATATCCATGTTTATTTGTGATGTGTACAGAGTAGAAGTTTGTGATTAGTAATGTATTGTTAACTATGTGCATAGTTATTTTCTTGACCATGTTTCATGCGAGCGTAAATATTTCAAGCTTATGGTGCCGTCTTAAGACATTATGGAAGATCCGCGCTCCTGTGCCTCAGCCTGCTCGCTTGACTGGTTACAGGAATTTAAAACAGAGATAAATATCCGTGATTTTTATATAAACTTTATACTAAGGCAGTGGGAAATAAAGTTGATAGTATCGTGATAATAATTTATATGTGGATGGTATAAAATATACTCGTTTAGAATGTGTTTTATTAAGCTTATTTCCAGAGTGTGTGAAAAATTGCAAGAGTTTAAGTTGTAGGTAAAGTGATCGGAAAATTGGTTCTTTCTGACGCTAATCGCACAAATCGCTAATCGATGGTAAATCCTATGTAATTCCGAAAATTAATTTCTTCACGACGTTTCGTTTTTGGAAAGATATACCATTATATGAAACCATTAAGTAAAACGCCAAAAAGTTTTCAGGGAGCAACGGCCAAAGGTGCCTTCCAGTTTTGCGCATTTTTCTGCACTCCTGCTGTCATTTATTTTAAAACGTATATAATTAAATCGGGCGAACGCAAATCGTTTAATTACATCCCCAACGACGAGGCCGGCGTATTTCAAATGTTTTATGGGCAGGTCGCTAGCAGCTACCTACCCTTATACCATACCTTTTCGAGGGAGTTTTGATGAGCGGCTGCAAATCTGCCGCCATCAGGCAGACATTTTCCCTTGATTACATGGCTCATGTCCACCCTCTTTCCTCTTGCAGTCCGTCATCCGGCCGCCAGACGGTCGACAAACTTTTTTGAAACTATCAAAACTTGGGTGAACAAAGAATGTGATGGCTAATGCAAACACCAGGTATACAATGGGATGCATCTTCTTGACTTGTTGCCTTGGCTACATGGATACGTAGAGCATGGCATAGAGGAAGAGTCTCTTCTCATACACAGCGAGATGATGGAGGTAAACTTATTACCACCCGCTGCTACGGTAAACGAAACGTTCAGTAACACAAAAGCGGATGATTTTGTGGTTTTCAAAAACGTCAAATACCGTTGTTTGATACCCCTCTGTTATTGTATAATAGACTTTTATTTCTTTATCAGATCTAGGCTATGAATGGCTTCTGACGCCGTGAAGAAAATTCAATTTTATATAAATTAGATTTTTGTGGACTTCAAATGATTGATAAGCGACTGACCCAGAAATTTGCGCGTATCACGTCCGAATGTGCGGTCGTACAAGATGCGAACGTCAATTAATCTCGCACTGTCCAATTTCCTGGATTGTTGTTGGCAGCCACGGTAATGCAATGCACGCCGGCGTAATATTGGACGTGGCTCGTGTTTTCAATTTCTGACAAAACTGTATATGTGGCAATTTCTGGTTAGCCCAAATCACGCATTTTCGGCCATACAAGACAGGAGCTATTTGAACAGGTATTACACTTCGTTCGGAATCCATAACAGTGAATGGAATTGCGTTCGATTCTTACGATTAATTTCTATTTTTGAAATAAAATGCGTGTCATGGCACCTCCACCACCACCACAAAAAGACTATGCAATATTTTGATGACGGTACGTATTTATAACCACAACGAATGGGTCAATCTTGTATCTCCATTATCTGTCAAACTTATTAACATATTAATAGTTTTTCTGTACGGTGTATCAGTTGAATGGGTTCGGCGTTGATGCAAGAAAGACGTGCCGCATTGTCTTCTGCTGGATCGTGTCAGTCGACGAGGCAGACTTACCTTTAGGCCATGCTCAAAAATGTAAACATCCAGTTGACCTGTTGACTCGGAAGGTTACTTTAATAGGGTTTTTATTCCACCGCAGATTAACCGCAAATTGGTCGTGCATGTCAGAAATATTGTGACAAATTGGTGGCTTAAAAAAGAACGTTGCGGCATCGCATTCTAGCGTAACGTGCGAAGATTCGGGTTGTAGAACTTACCATCGATTTAGTGGGGACTATAGCTAGTGGAACCACTCATATTACTTCTGAATGAAACATTAAAACAGACATTCCGAGACAAGTTTCGCCATTTTTACCGTTAGATGGATTTCCGTTGTACGTTTTACTCCATTGCCGGAAATGGAGCTTTATAAAATCTACAAATCTCTACACTAACAACCTGCCTGCTATTACTTTCGACGTCAACGCTGCTAAAATGCCTTTTGCCAATTCGTCTAGAAGTATTTCCGTTACAAGTGCACGCACATTTCTGGGAACGGTCCGTCAAACTTTCAAATATCATTGGACATTCATGTATTTTTCGTTGGACAGTGGTTTCATATGAGATGGAATTTTTGACAGAGATCTGTATGGTCTATTAACCGCAGTAAAGTACATTGAGCTCTGTATGGTTTTTATTTCTATATGACGTAAAACTGTGCACGCTTTCCATGCGTAATTGTAATGTGGGCTGTATGGTAGACATTTTAGTAGCGAATAAATCTAGTTTTATAGCCTGAGAAAAAGCCCTTGTCAGAACTGAGTATTTTCTTTGTCTCGATTAAACGTATTAGAACATCTCTTTATAGTTTCACGTGTGTGTGTGTGTGTGTGTGTGTGTGTGTGTGTGTGTGTGTGTGTGTGTGTGTGTGTGTGTGTGTGTGTGTGT
>QKMV01002610.1:0-12924 GCA_003287335.1 Lednia tumana
GACTTCTCAGTTTACTCTTGATAAAATTCAGGCTTGAAAAAGATTGTTCGCATGAATATGTAGAACCGAAAAGGGAACGAACAGCAAACGCGAGTTTTTTCATCTGATAATGAGAGTCAGAATACTATTCCAGGCGTTGAACATGATCATGTCTTCCTTTTCCAGGTCTTTCATAGCAGACCACTTGTGTTGTGAATTAAGTTCATATTTCTTCTCCAGTATTTCCAAATCAACACAAAGACGTTCAAATTTAGAGCTCCATATTTCCTTGTTTTTTTAAATCCAGCAATTGTATTTCAAAGTTTCCAATGTCAAAGCCAAAAGGAGAAAATTTCAAATCTGTTATCGTAGCGTTAAGAGGGTTTTTGACGAATGCTAAGGTCGCTCTGCTGTTTTTAAATTCCTGAAACCTGCTGAGAAATGCTTCCCTAATATCGAAAATGGTTCTTTTGAAATAGTGTTTGTCAATAGAGGAATTATTTTCTTGGCGATTCTTCACCAGGCTCGGAAAGTGACACAGTGTAGTCCTCTTAAAATCTTGAGCAAAAAGGGATAATTTGTTTTCGAATGAAATTAAATATTCTTAGATCGAAAAAATTGTGTTTCCTTTCCCTTGGAGTTTATTATTAAGCTGATTTAGATGAGACGTAACGTCTACCATGAAATAAAAGTTGTGTATCCACTGATCGTCTGTTAGTTCTGGACTGACACCCTCGGCGCGACTTGCGCGCCTGCTCGTGGATATTTGTGCCAGAGCCGCACTTAAGTGGCCAAAGAGCCGCATGCGGCTCCGGAGCCGCACTTTTCCGACCACTGTCCTAGACTGACCAGATGTATGTGGAATCGTACAATAAAGGTTGTCTCCGTTAAGCTACGGTGGACTTAAAGGGTCTTGCAAGACGTTAGCAAGAGGTCTAAACCATTACGGAAATCTGACGACCGTCTGGTCATTTCCTGCAATATGTATTGAGATTTTATTCAGCAGGGCCAAATAAATAGGCATCAGGTGCCATATTTTTTTACTGAGCAATGAATGAATACATTCCATAAAAAACTATCTTTGTTCAAATGTAACTTCATGCTTGCCAAATAAAGTACAGACGTGCATACAGTTGTGACCTAGCCCAACCAGAAGTCTGATGTTCTACCTCCAGAGGAAGTGGACAATTAGTAGGTCAAGGTATGGGTGGCACATGAGTTGGCGTGGTGACCACGAAACTCAAAGATGACATGCAAATGTAATGTCACTTTGCCATGCTGATCCATTTTCGAACGCGAAATAACGGTATTCGCGAGAATTGAGTGACTTTCTCTGCTCGACAGACGACAGTTATGGCAAGGTAATCTTCTATTGTGAAGGTGAGATCAACCAAACGTTATAATAATACCAGATTGTCCGATTTTCAAGGGATTCGCCAAGGCTTGAAATTCAAATTTGACACCCAATTACATTCAAATATCTCATAATCATCTTGTAGTCTGTGAATAATTGGAGCAGATAAGAGTTAAATTATAATATTTGATAGTCAATTGTTCCTAGCTTAACAGCTGCCATTTTAGTAACCAATAAAGACAACAAAAGAAAATGAGAGGTTAATCAAATAATTGTAGCAGACTAGATTGTATTCGAACAGATTAAATTTTAATCGGATGCTGATTCCGAAAGAAGGCCATCTTTTAGACGTCTTCGCGTAGTACACCCCCCTTTTTAATTGTTTATATTGGTTCATAATTTTCAGCCAACTACGTAACAACTTATTGCAGATGACAAAAAAACTAAAATAGATATCGTTCCAAGTTAGCATGTCTTAGAGGCGGAGCAAACCAAATATGAAAAAATCATATAATGATAATAGTTCAAATAAAAAAACCTCAAACAAAATTAAAAAATCTATGATCAGGACGCTGGACTCTAGTTGGTGTCATAACTTCAAGAAAATTGGAGAGAGGTCATAAATAATGCATACATGATTATTGTTACCCAGTCAAGAGATGCTCGGGTGCGATCGGGAATTGTTCAGAATACTTCACTGAGCAACCGACAAAACAATTCCCGACAGTGACGACTCATGCTCCCTCGACTGATAACGCCACGTTGTTTACCTCATATCAGCGTTTGCAATCAGCCCCAAACTTGACCACCGAAAGACCAATCAATGAAGAATCAGCCATCTTCAGCATACAGGGCGCCGTGCTCTTGTGAGGAGAACTTCCAATTCAACTTCGATGGGCCAAGGTTCCCAATGTTGGTCTAATGGCTTGTGCTGAGGCGTATACTGTGTATGTATGACATTACGGATCACAATGATGAACGCAGGATATGTGGAAGGCAAGGATGCATGTAATGGAGATTCGGAAGGATCTCTGGTTATTGACGGAGTGCAAGTGGGGATCTTGTCTAGGGAGAAGGATGCGCAGATCCACCTTATACTGGATTATTCACAGACGGAGGAATACTTCTCAACTGGATAATTGAACAAACAGGAACATGTTGAACTGGATTAGTGATCGTGACATTGACGCACGCATTGTGATGTGCATGTTTGTTGAACTGAAAATTATGTTTTAATCACATTGTGACGACAACGGGGCTGATTGCTTTGCAACTGACGGTGCATCACTGCCATTCCAACACGAGTTCAATATTTAAAGGTCAGCAACTGAAAAAGGCACAGCTTCATGTATTATTACTTTCTCTTAGGTTTCAGCTCTTTGGCGATAATACTTGACACACGTGTTCTAGGAATATTATGTAAAGGGTAAAGTCAAAGTTGGATTTAAATGTGAAAGAATATTGAACTAGTTTAACGGCAATTTGCAATCTATTTATTTTTAAGTTTTAGTGTCCGAGAAAACATAGCTTGCAATCTAAAATATTGTTGAAATAGTATCCTAGAAAAACTGATGGAATGATGTTGACCCAAAACAAGTGCACTTTTAGCGAACCAATCGGTAGTCACTGCTATGTAAAATTTATTCATCCTCCCTCCCCCAAGAATTGGAGAAAATTGTAGGAAGCCTGAGATGCAAACTAAAAATCATTGGTGAGTGCCATTTATTGCACGACGCTGCGAAAGTAGCGATCTTAATACGGATTGCAATTACTGATTTGTATTGATTACCTGGAAAAAAACTTAACATTTTGGAAAACCCTCATAAGGCGATGGGCACGTTTGAAGGCTACTCTCATAGCATTAAGTCTTTGGTACCGATCTCTCCGATTGTCGAAGCCCAGTTTAGTCTGTTAATTTTTATTACAGTAAATACTTTTACGCCTAAACTTTCATCCGTCTGAATGGCTGCATCAGCGACTTGGTGTTTCCTTTCATTCAGGGCCCCACCATCAGCCTCGCATTGTGCAAACCACGTTAAAAAAGGACACCTATTTGTAGCATGACATTGAACTTCTTTAGGCTTTAACAGAGAACATGTCAATATCGCATTCTTTTCAAGTCCATGGTCAATGAAAAGATTCAAGTGGCGATTCATTTTGAGTGTTTGTTCAAAAGCATACATTGCCTTTGGCGACTTAGACCAAAGAAAACCAGCAGTTTGGCATACCACAAAAGAGAAAACGAGAGTGTTTACTGTATTCGTTTGAACCCATCCCACTTGACTTTCTTCAAAAGGAGTTTTCATATTAGCATTATAAATTATGGCGCTTCTAAGCGTGAAATTGAAACTGCCCAAACGTCTTGAAACTTAACTTATTCGAAGCCCCCTGTGATCTTAAAATGAGCGAAACCTGCAGCAAGTATGCGCGTCACAGGTGCAAGTAGCGGTACAATGATTTTAGCGCGAAACAAGAAAACGTTTTTTTTTCTCAGAAAAATGCTAACGAAAATGTCAAGGCCTGTACATCAGGAATCAGTCACTACCTTCCGCAATGATCATACGATATCTATGCAGATTGCCCATGAAGAAAACAGTTATTCCAAGGGCAACTGCAGCTCAGAAGCATATTGGGCAGCTAGTAAAAATAAGACGCCTTTCTTCCCTTCAACAAGTTCGGTGAGACGGTGAGACCGCGAACAAAAACCGCACAATCACGCAATCACTCTATCGTTGCATTCTGGTGACCTAAAATTAAAGTGCAAATTTAATTTATGATTTGCACGTTTTTTATAACCTCTTCGCTTGCACGATCCTCCATTCGCCATGAGTCACGAATTGCATGGTAAACAATAATGTTATGCACAATGCACTAATAGGCTTTGTTTGACTTCAGTCTATAAGAAAAGGGTGGAGAAAAGAACGGAATAGAACTTTAGGTTGGTTGAAAACGTACAACTCATTCGCCTCGGCTACCATTTATCTTGCAAAAGCACCAAATAGTTAACGTCACTTGCCCTTCTAGAAAAAACGATCTCCTCTTTCAAAACTAGCCTGGAAAATGTTCAACCCTGTAGTATGTGTATTTCAGCAACATGTAATGTTGGAGCAATTCGGCGTTGCGAGCGTTGCACGTACCTGCACTAAGCAAGTAGTAAAACACAGAAATAACGGCTGTAAGGCGCAATAAAAGCACTAGGTCATGCAAGCCTCGGAAAAAGAGCCATCAAGCGAAAATTAGAGCGCTAAGGGTGGGAGGGAGGGATGAGGGATGGAACATAATTCTAGCAGCTTCATTGACCTGAGGACGACACACATGGCCTCGTTGTTAATTTGCCAATTATACTTTTGTGCCAAGCGCATAAAGTTCGTGTCGGAAAAGTTTCATGCTTCGCTGAAAATCTGTTTAATAAAGAATATATTCGTGATCGATGAGCTGTGTCATAAAGAAAAGCTTCAGTTAATGCCAGACTTATGGGGCACAGGAGAAAACTGGCGTGCTCAAATATTAATTTCCGTCGCCAAATGCATGGAAAAATAAAACTTAATAAGGCTCTGGGCAGATTTTTAAATCTCCGTTAAAAACACTTGCAAAGACATGATGCATCTCGCAAATCACGATATCTTCACCAAGAACCAGCCGTGCATTGGCTTCCTTAACATCTTATGTAACATATAATTCAATTACGTTTAAAACGATTAACTATGAATAAAACATGCACATTTTTTCGGTTATTACTCATAAAAGCAACATATCCCGGTGTCTAGTTCGGCGGTAACTACTAACACCAGGGAGTAACAGTGCGGATCCAGTGTCTACTCTGGCGAATCGAGCTCAACTAAGAGCTCGGTTTGGTACGTGAGCCTTCATAAGCGCGGCGGCAACAACATGCTGTGCACCTCACATCTTAAGTCGAACACACTCTCGGTGAAAGTGTCTTAAAGACACACTATCTTGAGGCAGGGGCAGACTATAGACTTGAATCGGCCAGTGACAATATAATCAAACTCGTGATTTGCTATAGGTCTGGCGCATGCGCGTGTACTTCCAGTATAAATAAAAAGACTATCTTAGAAACTCTTTCGCTTGGAGAGCGATTTGAAGATCATTCTTAGACAGAATGGCTAGATCTTCGGTTTGGCTGTGTCTCCTGCTGCTGGGATTGGGTAAGTACTACGCAATGATAATTTTACATTAATAATCAACCCAGGTCATGTTATTCGACGTTTGTGATATGCTTGTACCAGATTGTTAATGGTTTGTCATTAGTGCCATAGAGATATTGTCTTTTGACACGCAAGGGTAGTTGAATTGAAACATTGGTTGCATGCTTTATTAATTGGCCAAATGAGTCCGCCGACAATATTTTCATTGGCAACATAATTGTTGTACCGAATTGGCTCTGTATTTCGTTGAAGTGCGCAACTGGTAATGTTACTCAATTATATTAAACAGCTGATACCAATTCAACACTATATTATCGGACAAATTATGAATAATTGAAATTAGTGCACATTTAATTAGGTATGCGTGATATTCAAAACAAGCACAATACTTTTGGTCGATCTCACCCTTGGAGGGCTTTTTTTTTTTTAGCTAGTTAGTCGTGGCTTGGATTTGTGAGTAAATGATATGTTCGGTACTTCTCTTTATGGATTATAGATATATATTCATCGAAAAATAATAACTATCCAGTCATTGGCCGACACAATTTCGATGGCTACGGCCAAAATAAAGAAGTGTATGTCTCGGGCTACGAATTCCAGATAGGAATTTGAGATCACCTATTTCCTCGTCGCCTAAACTTGACGGTACTAATTAAAACGTCAATCTAGTTCACCTTGATTAGAGCTAGGACGGGGCGACGGAATACTTTACATAATGTTGACGAAAAGCGCTGTTGTACATACGAGGCCAAGCAAACCCTCCCCTCCAACTCTCCCCTTTTAGAACAAATGCCGATAAATAAGATGCCGACGTCGATCGATTTAATGTGTTATACGATTCTTGGAAATTATTTCTTTGGAGGTCATACGACTGCGTCAACTTTTTAATCGACGGTAACGAAAGAGAAAGGGATGCTGTAATTGGCAAAACTAAGCTAGCTCTAATAATTTATACGCGATATGATGGCCAGCTCAAACAGCATAGAACAGTGCGATCTGTTCGGGTTATGGTATTTCCACGCATGAGAATAATATGAAAGGATGAGCAAAATAATACCGCTAGGAACATACACTGAGAAAATTAAAATTATAAATATGTCATAACAACATGATTGTTTTTAAATGCAACAAAGGTCAGAAAATATTTTGGTTGTGACAATATTTATGAAATTAAAGAATGCAATTCAGTCAGTTATTGGTGGTTGGCCCAGATTGGACAGGTTTTCAGAAGTGCTAGCTTTCATCAATCATCCCTTTTCTCACGTGGTCTTGGTTGGCCTCGATTACCACCACTACCGCATCATCGTCTTGGTGCTAACTGCAATCCGACGACACTTCTCTCTGCTGCTGCTGTTGCTGCTGCTGTAAAGAAACGAAAACTGGATCACACATTTTCTCTCTAGCTGGTGTTTAAGTCATTATTGGCTAGTGGAAAAAAGGAAACGCCCAATGATTTGACAAGAGAAATCAATATAGTATCGCGCGAACTCGATCGGGTATTGAAGTCTCCAAATAAAATGTGTCGATCTAAATCCAATGAATTTGCTTAGATCGTGTAGGGGGGGGGGGGGGGGTATCAATAGAATGCTTGGCGCACATACGCGACTTCAATGTGTGCTACTAGCATAATGGGGTGAAATCTGGCAACTTTAGATCGAAAACAAATTAATGTGGACGACCGATTGTGGTTTCACGACGGTTAATTGAGTCAATTTTTTATGTTAAAATCTTGCGCTTAACTATTCATCCCCATGGCCACGAGCCTATTAGATCCCTTTTTTAATACCCTCCACTCCACCCATAGATCTAAAGGATCATTGCAATCTGTGTGCAAAATAGTATCATGCCATTATTAGTGGGAAATGAATTTTATTGCATGCTTTATCCCAGAATCGAGTTGAAAGGAAAGATTAATTAGCGAATCGTTTCTCATAAATTGATTTCTTTTCAGCCGCTGCCGATTCCACAAGGGTAAAGCGACAAGATGATGGAGACGACGAGGAACCCACGGCAGAGGAGCTATGCAAAGACAGGCCCGCTGACGAGTACTTCCGGCTAACGACCGAGGGCGATTGCCGTGATGTCGTCAGGTATAACGGCAGGAGTCAAACTTGCAGATTTTTTTTTTGAAGTTTCAACACTACACTTAATTACAGCACTAAGCATTTTCACCTTGAGAACCTGAGCCCGTAACTGAATAAATATTTTTCAGCATTTGCTACAATTAAATGTCAATTAAATGACTGATGAGATAACCACTAATGTACCTATCATAGTTCACCATGAAATAATTGATTTCATTGCAATGAAGTTTCCTATGCTATGTTTTACTATAGGTGTGATCCTTCAGGAAACGGTGTCACTCGCTTAGCGTCGGTCAAATGTCCAAACGGCTTAGCTTTCGATATTGATAAGCAGACATGCGACTGGCGATCTCACGTTAAAAACTGTAAAAGAGTAGAGAGTAAGTACTGTTTTAAAAAATGATGTAAAGTGTAATTACCATGAGCCGTTTTTAAAACAGATAATTCCTTGGTTCCTAATTCCATATAAACCAAGTTACTTCAATTAAAGACAGGGCGGTTATTATGGTTAGTAACGTACCCAAATAATTGAATACCGGACGCCACTACAGCTTTCTCGAAAACCATGACATTTGAGTGGTCAATGCATCACCTGATCAATTATATTATTCACATAAAAACGGCGTGGTAATTATGACACTTTACACATAATTATTTACTAGAATAATAAGTTGTTTTTTTGTGATTTTGTCCGTCAGGTGCACCCTATCTGGTATTAAGCAAATCACTTGCCCTTCCGGTTTGGCCTTCGACCTAGATAAACAGACCTGTGACTGGAAAGCCAAAGTGAAGAGTTGTGATCGTCTCCAGAGTAAGTGTCGGTCTGTATTCAGACAAAAACCAAAGCCTAAGAAGGGTGGAGGTAGGGGCACCGGACGTGGGCACAGCAGTTCATAGATACATCAATGTATCTATTTGTATTTGTCATTCTACCAGCACTAATAATTGCACGTTGTTTTTTTTTGTTTTTGTTTATTAAGTCGGCAAAATGCTGCTCAGTTTTGATAACTACACGTTTTTTCAGTTTTTCATCAGCACTGTTCTTAGGTGGTTGGGATGGCTTTTAGTAGATGTTGCTTTTTAAGTGTTAGTGCACGATATCGCCTTCCAAATAATCATGAAATTGAATTTCTACTTTGTATGCCAATAATTATTTAGACTGGTGTTTTGGGAACTGTACAGACTACTAACAAACTTAGACATGTTATTATTCATCACCCATCCTGAGATTTGAGTTGACCTCCACAATAGTTATTGTCTATTCGAGCAGTACATTGACTTGACTATTGGCTTGCCTATAGCTCTATCAACATCCTATACATACAAAAATATTCTTCGACTAAAATGCAATTTCCACAATGACTCAAATTGACAGAAATATCAGCTTCTTCTAATGAACGACCATAACATGATAGTGACACCTTTTCCATAAAAATTACGAAATTAGGGTTTCAAAATAATCAAACACACTCAAAATTTCTTCTTCTCTTCGTACAAGTTCTAATTTCTACGCCGATTCAAACGACTCATCATCAACAGCGAGGGAACACGGACGATTTCTGCCGACAACGTTCACATATGCCCAAAAATAGTTTACACTTTACTGATGTTGATTTTTTTCTGTTGCAGAACCCAGAAAGATTCTGCCTAGGTTTAAAACTGATGAGCCAATCTGCCCCGAAGGAAAATTAGCCTGTGGTGATGGCGAATGTATCGAAAAAGATCTTTTCTGTAACGATAAGCCAGACTGCAAAGACGAGTCCGACGAGAATGCTTGCAGTAAGTGATCTAACTGGAATGAAACATTTCTGTTTGAAAACTGAAACGAATAGGTACATCTTTTTGGGGATGATGCAAGTAACATGAGTACTTTATTTTCCAGCCGTTGAGTCTGACCCCAACCGCGCTCCCGACTGCGACCCCACCCAGTGCGTCCTTCCCGATTGTTTCTGTTCCGCTGACGGAACTCGCATTCCCGGCAACATCGAGCCCAATCAAGTACCCCAGATGATCACAATCACATTCAACGGCGCCATGAACGTCGACAACATCGATCTCTACGACGACATCTTCAATGGTCAGCGACAGAATCCCAACGGCTGCAACATCCGCGGTACATTCTTCGGCTCGCACAAGTACACCAACTACTCGGCAGTGCAAGATCTCCACAGACGTGGCCACGAGATCGGAGTCTTCTCACTCACACACAAAGACGATCCCAACTACTGGTCGCAAGGGACTTACGACGATTGGCTTGCTGAGATGGCCGGAGCTCGACTTATCATGGAGCGTTTCGCTAACATCACCGACGGCTCCATCATTGGAATGCGCGCCCCATACCTTCGAGTCGGCGGTAACAAACAATTCGAGATGATGGCCGATCAGTTCTTCGTTTACGACGCTTCCATCACCGCGTCTTTGGGCCGTGTCCCAATCTGGCCTTACACCCTCTACTTCCGCATGCCTCACAAGTGCAACGGCAACGATCATAACTGTCCCAGCCGAAGCCATCCCGTTTGGGAAATGGTCATGAACGAACTGGATAGGCGAGACGATCCCACCTTTGACGAATCTCTTCCTGGTTGTCATATGGTAGACTCTTGCTCCAACATCCAGAGTGGAGAACAATTCGGTCGTCTTTTGCGACACAACTTCAACCGTCACTTGAACACGAACCGTGCGCCATACGGACTCCACTTCCACGCATCGTGGTTGAAGAGCAAAAAGGAGTACAGGGATGAACTGATTAAGTTCATCGAGGAGATGCTCGACAGGAATGACGTCTACTTCGTCACCATGCTCCAAGTAAGTCTTTACTTTTTTAATTGTGTGGAAATAGAGGGTGGCGGTGCATGCAAAAAGGTATCGGAAAGGAGCCGGGCGTGCCGTGTCGTAAAGGAGCTATCCCACTATTAAATCAGGTCTGTTGACAATTATGGAGAACTAAAACCACTACAACTAGAGGTTACCAAGGACTCTCGAATATTAGGCTGAAAAATTACTGTCGGTATTTTATTCAAATTTTATAATTACTTAATAAAACTACGAATCCCTGTAGCCACCCGACATGATATTCGATACCTTGCCGCGAAGTATTTTAAAAATGCATACAACTGACTGAGGAACACTTCTCATGCCAAATCACAATGAATGTAAACTGGCTGCATCAAATAGGACTCAAGTTCTATTATTTTTTTGTCTAATTTTGAATGCTCTACACTCTACAACCCAAACGGAAAGCCCGAGTGACTTGAAAATTTTACCTTCCCTACAAATTGATTCAGAATAGTTATAGTTATGCTAAGTAGTGTATAGGTTGTGGGGAAAATCGATCTAAATTTTTTTTGTAACAAAAAATAATGACAGTTTGGAAAAGATCGGTAAGATTAACATAGGGGAGTTTTTTTTAATGGAAACTGTTTTCTTAAAACAACATATGAAAGCCGTATTATTATGAAGAATATTAACATCACTTCAAAAATGCTTGCCTGTCATGCCGTATTATTGTTCGTAAATGGTGTGACGGAGATTATTAAGGAAGCTGAGCTGTGGAAGAAATTTATTCAATTCCAAAAAATATGAACCTCTTGAGCAATCAAGCTCTCAAGCAATCTGTAGTACAATTTGCATGACAAAAATTGAAACAGCAGTAAAAACTTCAAAAATAGTTTTCTAATCTAAAATATAAGGTGACCTAGGTGCTCACTCTCGGCGCCTGCATAACAGCGTTTCCAAGTAATTAATTAAACCCAAAATGTATTTTTTATGGTCAGTCACCAGGACCAAACCAAGACCTCACGAATAATAGACTGACAAAATTTCAGTCAGTATTTTATTACTTAAAAATATATCTATATTATTAGCTACATGTTTTCCACTGTCATCAGTATGGTAAAAAACATTGCATTGCTGCAGCAACCCGAGGTGGGATATGCTACCGCTACACATTTCTTAAATTCATGCCGGGGCTTGAAAAACCCCGTTCATGAGAGAACCCAAATTGCAATAAATTTGAGCTACCTGAGTCAAATGAAAAGTGGCAATTAATTAAACACAATCCGTCATTTTTAGGTTCATTTTTACCAGGACCAATCAATGGCAAATAAAGGCAGATAAAATAACCCCTAGTTTTGTATTACAATCTTTTGTTGTTCATAGGTTAGAAAACTAGGTATCGCTGCGGCATTATATGAATAGCTGCTGGTACATATGCTAGCCATTCATACAGAAGACTGAAAAATGAAAACCTTGTCACAATGAACTGAGCTGTTGCTTTCAATTGCTAAGTAATTTAAGTAAGTTGCTAACTAAAAACAAATCATCATTTTTTCCGACACCAGGTCATCCAGTGGATGCAGAACCCTACAGAGCTGACAGCTCTGCGTGACTTCCAAGAGTGGAAGGAGAAGTGCGACGTGAAAGGACAGCCGTACTGCTCGCTGCCGAATGCCTGCCCGCTGACCACTCGAGAGCTGCCCGGAGAGACGCTCAACCTCTACACCTGCATGGAGTGCCCCAACAACTACCCTTGGATTTTGGATCCTACCGGAGATGGTTTCTCCGTCAAGAAATAAGCTCCTATATCCAGCTGCCACAGCTGAATCACACAAAATACCTTCCCAGTTTGGAGACTTAAGTAAATTAAACAATTTGATCCATTTTATGGGTCATTTTGCTGTGGAATTTTAACTTATATCTTGAAGACAACAAGAGCTTGATATTTTTTGGTTGTCGATCATCGATATGAAAGAAACGTGACAAAGATAATATAGGATCCGATTGGAAAGAAAGTCTGCCATTAGGCTAGCACTGGAAAGGCTCTTCTTATAGTCAGAGTGTAAGTGGTATTGGTTTATTTTTTACCACTCACATTTTTAACAGCTTGACATCCTCCTTATTCCAATGATCAGGTTAGCAAAGTAAGCTTTAGATCTTGCCATGCATTATGCAACGAGCAAAAACTCACAGGACAAAGAATGGCATGGTAACGAATACAAACGATTGAACAATGATCTGGTCGAAAATGATTTGTATTAAGTGTACGAATATTTGTGTAGTGCACGCACTCAATACAACATGTGAATTTAACTTAATTTTTTACTTGTGTGAAAACAAATAAAAATATTTAAAAAAGTTCCTTTGTCAGAGTTTCTTCAACCCTCAAGTAAATGTTGATTAAAATAAAAGATCCACAAAAGGCATACATAAACAGGCTACAAACAGGTTCAGGTAGGTACATCATTATGCTAATTATTTTCTTACATTCAGAATTCATACATTATCAGTATGATGTTTGTAAGCAATTATGTCTATAAGAAATTTGAACCAGCAGTGTTTTATT
>QKMV01002611.1:0-12919 GCA_003287335.1 Lednia tumana
AAGTTCTTGCTCACGTAAAACATCTGCCAGACTTGCCCCGATGAAGCTTTCAGAATAGTTAGCGAAACGTTGGCAGTCTAGTGTCAGTTAAGTTTTCAGCAGTTTAACCCAGTTATTAACAGTTTTTTTAAAAACATCATTCATGTCCATTTTTCACGCACTTCATTTGTTTGAGAAAATAATCTTGTCTTGGGCTGCCAGGTCCAGCTATAAGCCGATGTTGATTCAGGTGGTGCTTTTGTAGGTTTGTTTGAAGTAAACAAGTATGATTATAAACACTGGTCAGCATCTCTGGCCACAGCCTCGACTATTTGTGGAGAACCTCTGCAGAAATAGAATTTCGAGAACTGGTGCCAAATGCTAAATTGTTGGGAAAAGAGAAGTGTAATTTTAATTACAGGTCCAGTAATTTATTAAGTTGTGAAAATGGACTTAAGACAGCAGCTTCTGCCGCAATACGCAGGTGAGAGGTTACTAGTCAAATATCGATTGAAACAAACAGTTTAGTATTTCAACAAAAATTTTATTTACAGAATACAAAGAGTAAAGAGTAAAAAAATTATTTCATGGCACACACTGCTATCAAACAATATTGATCAATAGTAAAGATCAAGATTGTATATCGCCTATTTGCGGAAGTTTGCTGTACTTGGGAAAACAAGGTATGTAATGGTATGGTAAGAGAATGCCTGTTTTGTCTAGAAGTAAAGATAGCATCGTAAATAAAAGTAAAACCGTGGATGGAATGAATTAAGCCGGTTCTTCATAAAATAGGCGCTACACGAATGTCGTGTGAAACCTGAGAGAATGGAAATATGTTTACGATTGAAGGCAGTTTCACTTACGAAGCAAGATATTTTTTGTTTGTTTTTTTATACAGCTGACAACATTTTACCCAGGCATGACCATAATTCATTCAACTAGTTTTGGGGTGGGTGAGGTAGGTGGTTCTCAGTTGCTACTTTTCGAGCCGACTATTAGTGTGCCGTTTCGACCAAATTGTTTCTCGTTACATAGTTTCTCGAACAATTTACAGAGAACCTATTGGCTTCCAACATGTTTTGTTTTATGAAAATGTCTTGCCCATCATGTCCAACGTTTAACATCGGCACAAATTACTACACAATCTTTCACAAACCAAGAAGGCGTGGAATTTGACGCGCATGTGTTTTGGGAACTAAATTAACATTGGTTTTCGATTTATACAGTCATGCCGCAAGGTTTAGAAACTAATAAGTATAGATGTAGCTTGATCGTTCGACAGAGGTAGTTATGGAATCGTACCGTTGATGAATGATGGTTATTTACAATGGTTGTTTGACATGTAGTAAGCTATTGCCAGCTTTGCACACTGCATACTATATTGTTTTGTACTCTTTCCTAAAGAAATCATCGAACGTACAGTATAGGAAGCATAAGCCTGTTAGCATCGTCTGGAGATTGGAATAGTAGTTCGTTCCAGCACTAACCAGCACAGCATGGTTTGGTATAAATCTGTAGTCTTATAAAAATGTCTTTTCACTTCATACTTAGCATTATAAACAACAATCTTTGGTTGAAAAAACAAGTATCACATGTACAAGACACAAAACACAAAAATTGTATATTCTTACTTATTTATACCTAGTTTACAATATGCTTATCGTACGTATGTACAAAAATTATCACTGTTCAGTATTTGCATATTTCTTGGCATCGCTCGCAGTTACGGCAATGCCTCCCTACCATCCTATGTCACCTTTTCTCGCAACAATTGAGATCTCGAGATAATATAATAATCATAAATTAATTACACATTCACATAGTACATTACAACTTTTTTTTTACAAAATTCACAAAACTCGTTCAGGACATAATTAGACAGTAGGAGATATTATTAGTACCTATTAACAATTAAATCTTAATTCTTGTATGAAAACATCAATTTAGGAGTATCGGTCATGGCTGGAATCTATCTCGTGAATTCCATTTTAGTTAATTACCTAGTCATTAATAATTGAATCGCATCGAAGACGGCCGGTTAAAAAAACCACTCGATCGTTGACACAAAACTTTTTTGGCTTTGACCTGAAGCGGTGGAAACTTTCACGATACAGGACGCCACTAATTCGGTAATGGACACTTTCGTCTCGAAGTCGGTCCCCTCCGATGTAAAACCACAGATATCGCAAACAACGCGTCCAATCACTCGTTAACCTAAAATAAATACGTACACTCGCGACGAAACTAATATCAGCCAAACCTTTCTTTCACCAGAAACATCAGTTTCTTCTTCCCTTTATATGCCACCTTCATGTTCTCGACCAGCTGCGTGAACTGCGCGTGGCCGTCGTGCGCAAGAATAAACGTGTCCCTCGCCTTTCCGAGAAAGTCGATGAAGTCGCCGTAGTGCCGTGGCGATATGTGCGTCAGCCGCGAATGCGTCGTGTTGACGTAGGCCGCCACCGCCGCCTCCAGCAGCTGCCTGAGAGGCGGCCGATCGTACGAGAGAGCCTTGACGCCGCCTCCGCACCCGTTGCGGCTGCTCGTGCGATGGTGGTGGTGGTGGTGATGGTGCTTGCCGGTCTCGGCTGCGCCGCTCGCGGGGTGCGGGCAGGACATGCCGGGCGCCGTCATCGAACACCGGCGGAGGATGTCCGAGAGGACGGTGGCACACTGGACGTTCTTCACCAGCAGCGGAATCATGTTGGTCAGCTCCGATTTGCCGAGAGAGTGGCTCAGTGCACACGCCCAGTGGATGTCGTTGATTGCCGGATGGGTGTCCTGGGGAACGTAAGCGAGTTTTAGGTATTTTTACTTTTTTTCCAAGTTATCAACAAGCCGTCGATAAATACGTGGTACATGTGTGGGCTCCGTGAATCATGAATGCTGGAACTGTTTTGTAAAAGGTTATTTTTAAGGTTTTGACCTTTACATATCAATGTATTTTGACCATTCGAACAATAAACACATTATTATTATTATTACCATCATTACAGTAAAGTTGTCTTAATAATAAATGAAATTCTGATAAGAATGAAAATAGAAGAGGTGACCAATTGATTGTCTAGGTATTTGAAATGAATTCCCCTATACAATGTTAGCACATTTCATTCAATGGAAATCTTCCATGAACTGACGGTTCGTAAAACCGAACTTCGCCATGATAAATCTCAGCTCGTACTCTAAGCTCGTTAGGTAGCACAGCAAGACTGTCTGTCTTGTAATCGAGGGGTTTCACATTCGATCCCGGTGATCAACTATCACGCTACGCAAAAAATCCAAGGATTGCATAAGCATCAGTTTGTCATACAGCCAGATAGTTCTGCCCCCATGCTCTTTCAGCCTTGTCTGGCTCGCACAACACAAAGCGGTTTAGAGTTTAGGTCATAGATTCTCTTCGGCAAGTACCCAATTTCACTGTGTCTTCTAATATGGTAACGCACTTGAGAAAAGAGATTTTAGGCCGCACAAACAGCCTTCCGATTCGCGATGTGCGACTATCGCCATCGCCAGCAAAAACCTCGTGAGTTTTATGGCCAAAAACTCTTTTACCAGATCGTATCACTGATTAGTACACCATGCCATCAGACAGCAGCTGTGAAAGCCTCTCCCAAAGGGTCCTAAGCTTTAACCCTTTCACGTCTGCGAGCGCCTTGACCCATTCTGCGTTTTGAATGTCACGCCTTCTTGATTTTATACTGGCTGGCCGACTTGAGTTATGAAGTTGAATTTTGGCGCTCCTAGTAGCAAACTAGTGAACCTTCAAATAGCCTCCAAAATGTTCAGATTGATACCCTCTATTTACTGGGGGAGCATACTTTTCTGCCAGGGGCGATGGTGGCAGTTAATACAGGTAGGTACGGCTAGAGAGCCTATTTTGGGTGTAATGCAGTATGGTCTCTCACTGTATAGACTGTTATGTCGGCTGGTTAAGACAGTGTGTTTTAATGTCAAATCTTTGATTTGCACAGTTAAAAAATTCAACAGTGAAAGGGTTAACATTCGTTGGTAGCCTCCACTCTGACAAACCATGTACGTACCTGATTATATGCAAGATGCACGTTCTTCATGGCAAGCATAGCCAGCTTGTAGGCACGCGTGGGATAGCCGCGATGCTCCATGTATCGTGCGATGGTGAACAGCTGCGACGACGTCATGATATGGGACGCCGCATCGATCACGATCTGATACGCCGTTTCAAAGGCAAGCGCTTCGTTCTCACACAGAGTCAACGCATTCAAGGCACAATTGGGTGGATCCTGGAAAATAACGAGTTTATTAGTCATCGTCAAAGGTTTCATCATTTGATCATCATCCGCACGTTGTGTGGACTCAAGGAAATATAAATCAGTTGCTGGGAGAGAGATAAACATAGAATTGGTTAGCAGCCATCTCTTTTGTCAGCTTATTAATGATTTCTTGAGTGTATACATCAATATTTGCCACATACAATGCTGCAAGTCTATAGCCTAATAAGTTCTGCTGACATAGAAAGTATTCTGACAGCTTTTAGGTAAAGTTCCTTTAACATTTTCGATTCGCTAGGTAGTGGGCAGAGCTAACTTTGAAAAATCGTTGCAACCAGTGTAAGTTTAGAGAGCAATTTTCCAAAGAGCAAAACCATTGAGTCAGAGTACCTATCAACTTTTGCTAAGACAAACCACGCTGGTACCGATTGTGTTCATTCCGTACAGCAATATTTCAAAGCAAAATCCACTGGGGAAAAAAACCAGTTTAGTTCGATAACTTTAGGAGTAAAAAATGGTTGTCATGTACTTACTTTGGTGGCACACTGAAGGGCTAAATTCCTGGCACATCCAGACAATTCTTCTTGTTGAGCAAACGTCAGATTGAGTCTCATGATCGTGCTGTGGGACATTATGGTTGTTGCTACTGGGCCTGCGAATAAAACGTTTGGTGTAAGCAACAGACATTATCATTACAAAACCGTTTTGAGATCGGTCCCACTGAGGCATTGGTCTTAAAATGCTGAAAGATGTGTCTGAACAGCCTAAAAGAAACAGCCTTGTCACTTTTTGTTGCAGCTTATGCTCCAGCTAATGCAGCTTAACGTAGGGAGGAATTTAGTGGAAAAATCTTGGAAATTTGGGGGTTTTAGAATGCCAAAGTGCTGATGAATCTGGGTCTTCGACGCAAGAATGAGCCATGCCGGCTGCTTACCTGTAGCCTCCGTCGCAGTGAACAGCTGGTACCAGTTCTGCATGATGGATACGAGAGCCTCGACTCCAACCTCGGTGGCGCAGGTCACCAGCCACCGAACCATTTCGCGCCGCCGCCAGTTCAACGACGAGAGCGTCATCCGCATCACCTAGGGGCAAACAATGGTTGTCTTGACTCGTTCGAGGGAAATAGACTTGCCGTAACTCGAAAGAGAGAACATTCTCATGAAATCGCATCTTTAAATGGTTGAGGATGGAAGCTCCAGAGAAAAGTTGTGACGTAGATGCTTGTTAGCAAAGGAACTTGGTAGATGTCGTGTAGCCGAGGCATTTCACAATGCTACGAATTGAGATAACTATTTAGATACCTTTATGGTTTTTATTATAGATTTAGATATATCGATAAGATGGCTTTAAATTGAATTCTTCCCATTAAAATTTTGATCAGGTTAAACCTTAGCAGCAGCCTAAGACTATCCTAGACGGTCTGTAATGTGGATATAAAGTCAGATTTCACGCACATTTTTATGAGAAACTTCAAAAAATTCTGTTATTATTTACAGCTTTAGGCCTGTTGGACTAGCTGCTATCCTTAATTAATTTCTAGATATGTGTCTTTTTCCTAAGCCAGTTACCAAAAAGCAGATTTACAAACTGCTTTAAGACTAGTAATGAGTGCCAAGTAAAATCGCTTAAACTTTCCTGATCACACTTGGCATTCGTTACCCAGTTAGTGAGTCAGCTTTCTCATGTTCCGATGCGCTCGGCACCGACGTTTGCTTACCTGCAGGCCGAGCTCGAAGGCGACGCTGAGCAGGGTGGGGTGCCGGGGTCCGTTCTCGGGCGTGGCGAAACGAAACGCGTCTTGTGCCAACTTGAACAGGTGCGACGAGCTGTGGATGTGCCGCTGGGCAAACTCCAGCACAGTGCGGAGCCGCAACACTTCACCTACAATACCATCCAAACATCGAACAAAGATATTAACACCACGAGTAGCGTTATATGTGATAATAAGTATTACTCATCGGGGCCAGTGCTTTCTAATCCATTTTCTACCAAAAAAACCAAAACTATCCGATAGCAGTTCCAGTCTTTTTTAACCTCTGAAATAATTTTGTGATTAAAATGCCTCATCAGCACTGTAGCTATTCTGATGGATTTCAATCTATCTATGGATTACTTTATTTGATTTCAGAGCCTGAAGAAAATTAGAACAGATTCTATTTCTGCTCTTCAATTTAATATTATATATTTGATACCTAGGTACAAAAAGAAAAGAACCTAGTCGCATTTGGCAAAGTTGAAATTATTTAATTTTAAGTCTAAGTCTAAAAAGAAATCTTGCACATATGCCTATGCAGTGAAAGAGTTTAAGCTTAAGTCACTGGAATGCTGAAGTAGAAGACCAACAGAGCGATATATTTACATATCACATTGTAATGTATCTAAAAAGTAGTCAGCCAGATTGGACAAAAAACAGGCGATATGGAAGGAGATTAATTTGTTAGCAGCGCAAGTCAATGAGCTTCTTATACCTTTCGCCGCGCTGAGCATGGTAGACGCGAGAGCGCACTGCTGGGTCTCGATGTGTCCGAGCGTAAACCACCGCGGGTAGCGACTCAGCACCAGGGAAGACACGTTGCCGTTCACCGGATCGTCTGCATCTTCGTGCTCTTCTAGGATCGGAAGCCTGGGGTGGAACAGAACAAAGTTAGTCGTTGGTAGTAGAGCCGAAATGGGAAGTAAAATATATGGGTGACTTGAGGTGCAATGTTGACCGTTGTTTAATCCTAACTTTTGACTAGTATCAAACTATATTGAAAGCAAGCAGTTTTTCTGGATACAAGCACAATTTTGGTATTGTCAATTCAATTAGAGCTGTGTTTTATCGTTGTTAAATTTCAACTTTGCACTATCAAAAAATTCTGAAAGTAAGGAGTTTATTTTGAAAACAATCACAATTTTTGCATTTTCTATTCAAATAGAACTGTAGTTGCAAAGTTGTGCTGGCATACGGTTGCCAAGACTGTAAATCTATGCAATGCTAATTTGCAAATACATGTTTCACAAGAGTTTAAAAATAAGTATTCCAAATCCTACAGAAAATCTTTTTTTTTCCTTTGTAAAAAGTAAATACCACCATTGCTAAACAAAGCACAGTCATGCAAACAAATCCCAAACAAAATATTCCTCACCTCATGGCTCGAAGTCCAACTTCGTACGCCAGGTCCGGATAGTAATTGAGCAGCGCGAGGAACAGAAACCGAGCGAACGTGTGCATAGGAATGCTCTCCGGATGAATGCCTAGCCCGAGCCCGCTAGACGGCCCTCCCTCCAGCAGGACGATCGCTTGTCGCCGCAGCACCGCCACCAAGCTGTTGTCCAGCTCGATCTCTTGCAGCTTGGCGATCAGCCGGTCTTCCTGCTTGCACGACTTCTCCTGTGCGTACAGTCCACCGGGCATGATCCGCTGCTGGCCCAGACCGATGAGCGCGACCTCCACGGCCAACGTCAGATACGTCTCCGATCGGTCTCGGGACGCCACCACCGCCACGTGGTGGTAACGGGGAGGAACTGTGCTGCTCGTGTCTTCAACGCCCACGGGATCTGCGAGGAAACAAAGTGGGCACGGGTCAGCGCCAGGCTAACGGCAAGGTAAACACGCCAACGAACAATGAGGACAGTTACTCTGATTCCTTTTCAATAAAGAGGTACCTGAGGGAATGAAGAGTATTAAACACTACCAGTTTATTCTCTGTTTAGAGTTACTTTTTCCAAGTATACCCTTCGAATGTGTGTATATATCTACGCACGGCTTGGTCCAACCATCAGTTTTAGAGTAAGAATTTTTTAGCCCTAAAAATGACATTAAAGCTGACTTTTAGCATTCCAAATTTTGAAAAGGACATACAGCTGTCTGAGAACAAGCTGTACCCCACTGCTTTCAAATAAACATTAATTATAGAGTCCTCTAGCTACTCATAGCAATGAATTTAATGTTAAATCCTGCTGTCTTAGCTTAAACTATTTATTAGTATGCATTGAAACGACTAGAAATGTAATCCTTTATTATAACTTAATTTACCTACTTTTACTACACTAATTAAACTTCATTTAAACAAACTTGGAACATTATTGTTGAACAAAGTTCCGAGATCAATGTGCAAGGGGAGTTAAGTTCTTTTTATGTTTTTCAAATTAACACAATTTTTAGCTTGTATACCCTCTAGCCTTGATGAAAACTAATCGCATCCTGTCGCTCACCGAAATACGTGGGCGTTCTAGGCGTCTGGTCGTCAGGAATGAGGGAAGCGTCGGCGAGCGTGTCGAACAGGCAGCCGACGGGGTCCAGCGGGTGCCCCACCCAGCCGTCGCCCCAGCCCGAACACGCGGTCGCGTTGGCACCCGTGGAGCTGGCAACGCCCGGGCACCGGGAGACGCTTGACGAAGCTCCAGAACATCGCGATGCCGCCACCCCCGTACATCTGCAAGGAAACCAGCAGTTGCAATCACTCGGCTCCAGAGCTCGAACGGAAACTCCGATTGACCGTTTGAAATTTGAACCATCGCTGTGAACTAAACCAGCACCGTGATTCAAAGATTTTTTTCTTGCTGTCGGTTGATAGTTGTTGATCGATTATCTCCATTGTTGTAAATGGTCACCAATGGAACAATTGAAGGTTTTTGATCAACAATAATACAGAAATATTAGCATCAACTCGCAGACAAAACTGCGTAGTACTTTTTATGGAAAAGCCATCGAAGATGAACAAAGGAAAGAAGTTAACAAAAAATTTTAAAAAAAATGGTTTTTGTACAGATTCAGAGTATCTCAGTGGTGGAAAATTGTGCCGGCATTTTTTTTCTTTTGCGAGTGACTTTTGCGAGTGACTTTTGCCTGTTACAACCAATGCCACAATCTTTCCAACAATGAAAACGTTTGCAAAAGCACTTTGCGCTTGCTCGTTGACACTTGTATTTCCAACAGTGGATTTTTTACTTTGCCACCCTACTCCCTAGGCTTTCTTTTTCAAAAATTGAAGACTTCAAACCAAAATAACGAAGTAAAAATGCTTAGCTGGTAATTCCTTTTACAAACACGTATATAATGTGTGTTTGAATCTCATTATAGGTTAGTTTCGTTCACAAAATGTTGAAACAATTAGGTAAGGACTGCTGGTAAGCTAAATGCGACAAATGCTGGTAGGACAGCAGGACAAGCCGAGGGATTGCGGGCACCAACCTGGAAGTGGTGGAGGCGGGACACCGAGACGTGCAGGCCGTGGATTGGCTGGCTGCATTGCTGCCGCTGGCCCCGCGCTGCTGCTGGCTGTCATGCCACCGGCGCTGCGCCGTCAGCTGTTGCTGCTTCATCGTCCGGACAACGGCAACGGCCAGCCGGAGTGCCGCCCCCTGGTGCCCGTGCGAACGTAGCGCGTCCACGCGTGCGGCGCACGTGGGCAGCGGCTCTGCAGGGCACAGACAACGAGGGTTAGACACCTTGTGTTTGGAATCATTTCAGAGTTGATTAAACCTTCCTGTCAAATAAATGCCATACGGAATGCATTGCTTGCTGCCCACTTATTAATTGTCTCTGGAAATGGTGTTGGCTTCTCTGTTTTGCTCTCTTTTCAAATACTTTTCGGTCTAAAAAGAGGATGGAAAGATATGCGTTCCACCGTTTCGGCGCCATCTTTAGGGGAATCTCTCCTTAGTAAAATCTTCCCATCTTCAGAGGAAGATGGGAACCAGCTCCAAGAACGCCAAGAGTTAAATGAGGAAACGTTGTTTTGAACAGATTTAGAAGTAAGCACATCTGCGGGCATCTTGATGTACCTTTAGAGTCGGTGTACAATTTCGAGGTCTCTTTCAAACTATTTGACCCTCCGAAAAACTTGCAAAGAAAAGAATGCTGATTGGTTATCACCATGGTGACCATGAGTTTGTTTGCAGGATAAAATTGTTTGAAAGAAGTTTGGTCATTGACATATCGGCTCCGAGGGATTTCTAAATCTAACACTTATTATCTGGCAAGTCTCGATCAAGCGTGTGAAACTGACCATGCCAGAGCGGCTGGCCCTGCGGGTTGAAGCTGCCCGAGCTCTGCGAGCTGTCCGGCACGTGGCTGCAATAGGTGTCGCTGGACAGGATGTGCTTGAGGTGCATGTTGTCCCAGGACATGGCGACGGCATCGAGAGCGCGATGAAAGACGGTGCGGAGCACGGCCGACGTCGACGCCCGCGCGTGGTTCGAACGTTGCGTGCCCAGGCGCGAACGCCGGTTGTTTTCACGCGCCCGGTGCGCAGCGCTCTCCTCGTCCGAACTGCTGTCCGAACTGTCGTAGGCGTGGTGGATCTGAAGGGGAAGGGAAAGTCGTTAATGCAAACGATCGTGGAAAACGCAGCGGAATTTGCACGGTTTTCTCTTCACCGGTTTTTTTCCAGCCAATTAGGGATCCTTAAAGCCATCAATGTGCAATGATACCCGTCCTAAATCAGCGTAACACCAAAAATGGCAGAGAAATCGATGCGAATCTTGTGGAAGCACAGCTTTAATATCTACATTTTTGCTAAATGCTTTCTTTAGGTTGGGTTTCAGTTTCAACAACTGTTATACTGAGATTGTATTTCTGGCAGAAATTTTATTAAACCAATATTGAGTGCAGATTAGCGTAGAATGTGGATGGGCAGTAAAAAAAAAGGACATTTTTCAGCTGAAATTCTTTGATGTTTTAGGAACAGCTCCAGTCTCTGGTATTCAATTAAGTCACTGTCATGAGACCTTAGCAAAACAGTGTTTAGGTTGGTACAAATAAATTAGATGGAAGACTAATGCATTGTGATTTTTGCCTCAAAGATTTCCAAAAGCAAAATCAACTGTGGTTTGTAACACAGAAAGTAAATTTGACTTTGAATACTTTGAGGGAGGCCTGCTTCAGCTTTTTGAGTATAATTTCGGACTTTGGGTTACTTTATTACAAAGTAAGAGCAGAAAAAGTCTTGAAAAGTTAGTTCCGAGGTAACTGTTTGCACGAATTTTTATCATGCTATTAAATTGCTCGCAGACTTAACAAGGCGCACGTAAATCGTTAGCCGCGCCGCTCAAAGAGGCTTCCAACTCACCCCATCGTGTCTCGGAGCGGGCTGCGGCCGGAAATCAGGATCTTCCTGCGGACACGTGTCGATAACCGTCCACTTCTCCAGCAGAGCCTTCCAATGCAGCTTCTCGTGCGAACTACAGTGCGGATTCAGCACTATGCATACCCAAAGTGCACCTGCAAGCAATCAAACACGGTCAACAATGATTCACACTCCAGCTCGTCGTTTCGGAAGCCAAGTCACTTGTAAAGCGTTATTTACCGAGCTGATCCCAAAGTTGCCGGCACTTGTCTGTCATCGGCGTGCCTTGCGTCTTCCATAAGACTAATCTTGGGTCAGAGAGGAACTGTTCCGTTATTAAAGTCAACATTCTCGCTCCATTTGAATCTCTAGCGCGCAGCATTTCTCGTACCTGAAACGAAGAACAAAAAAATTATAAACTAAAGCATAGCTTCAAAATATGGATTATTGACAAATATGAACTTTCTGATTGATATCTTGCAGCTCTGTTCATGGGTCAAGCTGCATGCTTTGCACTGAAAGTCTGTTATTTCATCCGAAACGCCAGTTTTAGGACGAAGCTTTTAATACTACGACAGAGCTTTCAGCACAGTTAATTGGCTGGTAGACAGCCACACCCGATTTTAAGTTTCCTCTAATTATGCAGCCAAACCATACGTGGCAGTCACAAGAAAGTGAAACAAAGTTCATGGTGAAACTTACAAGAACCCCCGAATAATTGAACTGGCTTCGAGACAAAATTTGTGTTTAATTTTTAAATTCATTCTATTAAATACAGATAATAATTTAACAGTTAAATGATGGCTTCCCCCCCATTTATAATTTAATAAAAAAATTGGCCCAAACATTGTCTAGCAGCTAGTTTAGTTCTTCAAGGATTCTTGTTACCTTCTAGTTGAGCCTGTTTTAGATGGTCAAATTTTTCATCCAATTTATTTCACACAATTTCCTTCCACCAATTGTAGCCAAATTGCCATAATTGTAACAATACAAACTGAAGTTGTGTCAAATAAATTAGCTGAAAAAACACATCCTGTAAGGCTTTAGTTCTAGTTAGATTCTTGCTAGTGCTCTTGTGGTTTGGTGTAGAAATTAAACTAAAACTAAGTAAGTAGTAACTAGTAAGTGGCTCTGCAAATCTTGGCCAAGCTACACACGTCGCCGTAGAACTCTTGTACGTTGCCGATGTGTCTCACCTTCGAAAAGAGTGAATTGAGCTGCTTGTTGGCATTGTAGTAACTGCCTTGTGAGAGGTAGGACTTGACTTGCTCGCACACTTGCTCCTCGTCGAGATGCCAACTGTGATCGTCGTCAGCGCTCGCCCCCGCAGTAGGGTCGGGTGCGCCTGCAGAGAAGAATACCGACGTCAGCGAAACACATTGGACGACATCGGCAAACCACCCACATCGTCAGCGACACAATTCAATTCTCCAACGCATTGTAATGGACTGCGATAAAATACAGAACATCAAGAGATTGCCTTTCCTTACAAACCTTGATTTCAAAAATCAAACGCTGATTACTTTCACCTTATTGACAAGCTTTTCTTGTTTTTGAGGGAAATTGAGATAACTAACAAAATAAAGTTTCTGTATATTATATTTACTTCTTACCATTATGATTTATTTATTTATTTAT
>QKMV01002612.1:0-12919 GCA_003287335.1 Lednia tumana
TTGGTCCACCGCAATGTTGCTTAGCTTCGGTGATCTCACGAGAACCGGTGTATCCAACATGCCAAACCGTTCGGTAACCTTATCCTTCCTCACTAAAAATAGTAATTTATATCTTTCTACACCAATTTCCTAAATGTATTATATAGAATATAGATATTATTATTCTGAAAAAAAAACAATCTAGCACTGGGCTATCTTCACTATGAAATGTCTCTGTTAATCAATAATTTTGAAGATCACCGACTCGGTGTGAGTATACAGGGAGCCATTCATAAGCAGCGGATATGACTTTTCTTCGTTTTCCAGCCATAACGCCGGACAGGGTGATCGCAACCGGAACCAGCAGGAAAAGCTCGCGGATTCCACGGCACTGCACAGGTGAGCTATACCTTACTACCGTCTTCTTTCCTGCAGCGATGCGACCTATCGTATCGATGTATCGATGCGATACCGACTAGATATCAGAGATATCGCTGCAGCCTTGGCGTGTATCGAGAGATTTGTGTCAATTTCGCGAGTCAACGCACAGCAAATGCTGAATCGCTGATCGTTTAGGAAACGTAACTAGCGAGGCGTAACGAATCAGCTTCGATACGTTCTGTGGCCAAACTCGAGGACTATACATACATATATATATATTTATTCGTTCGTTCGATCCGATTTCACATAAGCCGAATCAAATTATATACTATGTCTATGTGCTTCGCATTATTAAGTTCTTTTTGTGGAAGATAGAGAATACTGATCAGTTTTTTTAACCATCGAAATCTGCATGAATGAGAGTTATAAGTCCCTCGATCTACGGGTAGGCTCCCCGTGACCAATGGCGGGAGTGTGCAGAACATCTATCTATTGGATTACGCACAAACAAAACTGTGCCCATGTTGATCACACGCGAAGCTGTGCTAATCCGCGATATGGAATCCGTGGCTTAAATTGCGTGGCTCATTCGGACTGGGATCCAATCCGCATGTGAAAACAATTGACATTTTTACGGTTGTTTGGTTTCGTTCTGATCTGAATTTTGAATGTGATTTTAGAGCTCTCCGGTAAAAAAATGTAATAGAATGAGCGTAGCGAAGACTTTCAATTGACTGCCATAGAAAAATGCAGTGTGGTTTTTTGGTGTTTGTTTGCAGGTGGCCAATCGCGTAAACCGACTTAATAAAATTTTCATGGAACCGCCGAAATCTCTGGTCTTAGGTCTAGTCACAAAAAAAGAGTGCAATGCATAATTTTTTTTGCTAAAATACGCATTTCAGTAATTTCTTGCCAAGTTTATCTACTTGTCCACTGTTTGGCTGCTGTCTGTAGGCCAAATGGCTTCGTCGATTCCAATAAAACTTACAGGACACTTTTGAAGGCTTCAATTAAGGATCATTGAAAATTTGAGCGCAAGTGGTTGAGCTATTTTTCTTGCAAATCGCGTTTTAGGAAATTTTCAGACTGAAAGAAACTTTTTCACATTCTAGCCAACATTGTACATAGAATTTGGTAATAATGTCAACGCACGTCTAATATGTTTTAAAAAAGGCATGAACAATTTACAGCGCAATTTGTAATAACAGTCTCTTCAAATTTAATATTTTTGGAGGATTTTTAATCATAATTTTCCGTTTCTCCCTACACTAGTTAAATGCTTCTTTTTATGACAACCAGTCATATTTTTTAAGAAAAAATATGTAAGTGAAAGGCAATGCAAACTTTTTTGTAGTGTATTGCTTTTGTGTAAGTTTATCTATTGAGATTTTGCAAGAAATACTACGCTCAGCCAACAACAAGCCTATAAACGCGTTATGGCGAAGCCCTATTGTAAACTGTGCATGTAAGAATGTAAAAAAATGTAAATTTAACGGTATCACAATGTAAAAAAATATAAAAAGTACCTACATGACTTTTATAGTAACTCTTATATGTAGTTTACTGGCTTTCAGACAAAGTTTGCTCCAATTTTTCAAAATAATTTTTAGTGTATTGAAGGCAAAAAATCTCATAGTTTAATTGTTTTTTCGTTCAACCTATAGAAAAAATCATTCAAATTAATGACGCAAACTTGGTTCAAAGCCACTTCAATGATGCGGGAGCTTCCTTCAATTTCATGAAGATACTACTATCACTTACCTCTCAAATGGTTTTTTTACCCAAGGGGCACACCATCTTTAAACGGGATTCATTTTAAATGTCCTTTATAATTCTAAAAGACTCTCACAATCTATTCGTATCAGAGTGCCTTTACAGGCACAAAACAGCCCATATCAGCCAAATCAGCGACCACGATCGTAGAACAAATACGCGACTTTGGTTGCCAATTCTTACATGACCATGCAGCCCACTATGTTGAGCGACTCCCTCGACTCGTTACCTATTAATAACACTTAATAATATAATAATGATAACCCGATAGCAAAGTTACACGCGAATTAAATATGCAACAGGTTAGAGTGCACCGTAGGACTATAGGATGTTTACGTGTTGGCGTCTGGTGCATAATTTACTTGCACGCTCTTCGCCGATAACCTACCTTCTAATCAATACCGTCTCTGCGAAGAGTCCCCATCTGTTTTGTATACTCTTTTTCAAACGGCAATGCGTGAAAATTTTCAAAACAAGGCAAGTCCTGCAACAACGTAATCTATAACCTGCGTAATAAAGTATTCATATAAACGCGTGCTTTCAAGTAACGTAGCGGCACCTTGGCGGGTCTGATAGCTTCAGTTGGCAAGGCGCACTCGCTGGTCTCTCTGCAGGCTGTCACTTACACACTGTTCTGAAAATTTCCGGAAATTTTCGGGAAAGTTCTGGTTGATAAATCACTAGAGCTCTCCAGTTATTTAGCAAGATTTTGCTTTGTAACACGGAAAATAATTACATTTTGAGGAAAAGTGTAAATTCAGTCCCGCCACGGCTCGTTACCATACGGAAATAAGCGCATGCTTACCTGGACTTTCCGCAGAAACTGAATAACGAACCTACAGATGTTCGTTAAATACCACCAGTGTCCACACCTCTTTCTCCGAAAATTTACGGACAATGATGCGGCGTGTGAATTTCCGTAGAGTACTGGTACCACGTATCTGTACCAACTTTACCAACCACCGCTTTTGTTCTAGCTCACAATGGGCAAGCAACTATGTGACGACACCGAACTCAACTTCACTTCTCAAAGATCACTTGACGACCAACGGGTCCAACTTCAACAACAACATCACGGCCACGCTTCAACAGCAACAGCAGCATCAACAGCAACAACAGCAGCGGGTGCATTGCACGAGCTACAGCGCCTCCTCAGACTTGCTGTCGGAATCGTCCCCAGATGACAGCCTAGGCGATTACGACGGTAACTATTACTTGTTACTGGTCATAGTGTTACCCTCTTTTTTTCGCTCTGCAATCATGTCATTTTCCATTTAGCGTTGATTTTCTATTGACAGCACCCAAATATTTGTTTTTGTTGAGCACCGTGATTTACGGATAGGATCACATATACTCAATTAAAAGGACCAGGATTTGATTAAGGAAGCTTTGATTGAAAGGAAGATGGAGGACGCTGACTCAGTCACTACTTTTCATCGGGGATTAAAATATAGTCGGTTTTACAGCAAAGAATCTCTTGCGCAAAAGTTAGTGTTTGTCATTACGGGTGTAATAGGCCAACTGTATTATACCGTGACTTAGCGTCAATCCTCTCACTTAACGGCCAGCCTTTCATTTCATCACTATGACGCCAGCTAAGCACAACGTCGAAAAATTAATCGTATATCCGCGGCTCATCCCTGCAGCCAAAATCTCCATTTTCGAGCCCAAACCTCACAAAACATGGGTGGACAGACAAGAATTGTCTAGAATGTCAACACATAGGTTACACTTGAACTTCCAACATTCTGAGGGTTGACATTGTGATCAAACTTTTACATTTCGTATACCAAACAGCATGCAATCGTCCAATCCATACAGATACGAATGGCATTAGCAGAATCACTTACTACATACTAATAGACACAACAACCAACCCCATTCTGACAAAATCGATTCTCTAACCGGGTATTTCGTTTCTCTACAGTCGACGCTCAGCAGAGCTCCAGCTCCCTAGACGTCTCTCCTCAAGGAGACGAGTACCGTTGCTTCAGCCACGACGAGCTGAGTGATTCCGACCTCTCTGACGACGGCAACTGCCATAGCGACCTCCATCCTTGCGTCGCCGGCCGCGGCATTGTAAATCCCAACTACCCAGGCTTTCAGCATCTCGCCCACCAAATCAATCATTCGGATACGGACGAGGCAGACGACGACGTCGCTGGTGAAGCCGATAACAACAACGCGTACAATAACAATAATTTGTTTAATAATAATAATAACAACGAGGATGAAGAAAATGGAGATTTCGTTGGTGATGATGGTGTTGGATCGAAGATTGATGGTATAAACCATCTGGACAGTGTCGAGAACTTTCAGAAAGCTTTTTATGATAAACCAAAGTTTAACATTCCAGTGGAGACCAAAGATGAAGAAGTTTGTGATGGTCAAATATCAACCGTTTTAGATTTAGTGAATGACTTTAATGTTGAACTATTGGATGCGATTGATGGTGGCGTACGGGTTGGCGAGGAACACATAGAATCTCTTTTTGTAGAGGAAACTGTTGAGAATTTTGAACCGGTGGTCGTAGAAGTTGTTGAGCTAGAGGCGGATAGCGCCGAAGCGTCGGTTGCGGGCGACGCAAGCAGGGGGGAAACGGTATTTTCAGAAATAAGGAAATATATTGTAGAAACCGTATTTGTTGACGATGAACTTCCGCAAGATGGTTTAGAAGAGATAAGTCACATAGATTCGGTATGCGATACAGGAGCTACTGAAGAGGTCGAACAAGATTTAACTGACTTAGTGGCCGAAGAAACTATTGATACCGTCTTCTCCGAGATACGGAAGTATGTAGAAACAGTTCACCTAGAAGATAGGGACTTAGAAATTAAAAGATCAGCCGTTACAAACGAAGAGACATATCCAGAAAGAGAAAACGTTGTTGCAGAGGAAACGATTGAAACGGTTTTTTCGGAAATCAGGAAATACGTAGAAACTGTTTTTCTGGAGGATGACGAACCAGAGAGCATCGAGAACGATATCGAACTGAAAGAAACCAGTTCAGACTTGGAACGCGAGTTAAAGGAAACTGAGGACATCGAAACCGCATTGGCCGATGTAAGACTCAACGAATCTTTGTTTGCCGATTTGGAAAACATCAAAACTGCATTTGCAGACGATGGCTCCAAAGACCACAAAACTGCAGATAAATTTGCAATCTCCCTTTCCTCTGGATGTGGATCATTTGTAGATGTGGATCTGAAAACGTTTAACTCAAAAAGGGAGAAACATCACGAGAGACGGGTAGACAAACTCCTGTCTGCCTCAACGATGGCTACTACGGTGATCGGCCTCCCTGGAGGGGCACCCCAGCAAATTCCCAGCGTGAAACTGGAGGACGCCGTTCTTTCCAATTCGAAAGAAGAACCCCCGAGAGTGGCCGAAAATATCAAATGCGACCAACTCTTGAAACCCGTCGAAAAGAAAGAGATGTGCTTGCTAGGGAATCAGCCATACGGTGACTCGAATAGAGCAACCGATGAGAGAGAGAAATTTATCAAAGAGGAGCAACTGGCGAATGAGAAAGAAAAGGATGAAGACTCGGTTGTGCCACGGAAGAAGGAGAAGATGGAGATAAATTACAGCGTGAAGAAAAATCGACAATGTATCAGCGGTAGCAAAGGTGTTACAGATCTGTCGCTGCCGTTGAGCTTGGCCAACGGAGGTGTGGTAAGGCGTCGGGAATTCGGTCCCCGGACGAGGGACATCATGATGGCGAATCGTCGCTCGATGCCCGTCGGTCGCGAAAAGAAGAGATTGTCTCCGGAAGGATTGGGTGAGTCCGTAAAAATCATGTTCCCTTACACAAATCAAGTCCCATTACAAATCATTTGCTCGACAGACTAGTCGAGAATTAATCGTTTGATGTGATCATCTCATAATTGATAAATGAGAACAACATTCGCACAGCGAAATCCAAATGATGTACTCGTGTCTAGTAGCATTTAGCAACAGCTCTGGTGATGACACTATTTAATTCAAGTAGATCTATCATAATCACCCATGAGTTAAATACGTTAGTTGTAAATAATTAAAAAGACGCGAATGTGTGGCACTACATGTACACTTTCAGTATTCCCTGATGTGTTGATATGGCCGGCGATCATTAAATAAAAAATTGAAATATTTATGACTTGAAATGTTATCGAACTTGTGTTGGCATCATTTGTTTTTGGAGATTATAGATATAAGTGGCAGGGAAGTTTTATTTGTCCAATATCTCCGTAACTAATTCCGCGACATATTATAGAAATGGCCAAAATATTGATGCAAGATCAGGCTTTTCATCGCCGAAAAGTAGGATTTTTGTATATTCTTTTGGAATATTTAAAGACAGAAAAAGCTGGAACAGGGTGTGGTTTAAAAGATTCCCCATGTTAACCTATGGGGAACGGCGCTGAAATTAATCCCGAAACGTACTGTTTTTTGTTTAAACTTTAAAACACTTCAAAGAATACGTACGGTGTGTTTCAAGAACTTGTGGTTTCCATCGAATTATTTTAGCTCTACAAGTAAAGTGGGATCGAATACATCTACAGTCTTGTTACCACAAGGTTTACAAGGCCAAACGGCCATATTTGAAGCGTGCTATAGCAAAACTGCACTGCTGGAAATGTGCTTAACTCAGTTTGTTCCAAATCTGTGCTTTTTTTTCATTTCCATGCTCATCAAGACGTGTAAAATACAATTGTTTGCATAATTGATCACAAAAAATACAGTAAATACCGTTATAAAACGCAATTGGTATTGCCAGTAATTTTATCTATCTGGACCAATTCAGTAAGTTCTTTTCACAGTTGATACACTACTTTTAGTGTGGTAAGGTTATAAAAATGTTAGTGTCAGTAAAAACATTCCTTGCGAGATGGATATCGCCGATGTAGCAAAGTGAGAATCGCGTCGCCACACATCACATATCCATAAAAGTCATACAACGTGTACGAGGTACTTGACTTGCATCCCTCATATTTTGCAGAGGTGGAAAAAGGTATAATGTCATTTCTATCCGCTCAAGTTTTTTCTTTAAATTGTACCCACTTTTATAATGCTCTCATTCCCCCTTTCATTCAAAACAAAATCATTCCGAGTGCAACGCATAGAGGCTGTGCATTTTTTAATTACAGCATTATTAAAACGTCACAAAATAATATTCATTAATTAAACAAACAAACAGACAAGAGATGAACTGCGATGGCATCATGGCTGGCATAACGTATCTAACATTTTATGTCACTGCAAAGGTAGTTGTAATTCGTTTGGTAATACACTAAATTCATCATGAGTGACACGTATAGAGCGATGCAGGCATCGCGATGCAATTTTGCTGTCATGTTTGCAAAGATTTAATCAAGCATTATGACGATTTAATTAAATTGAGGGAAACGTGACGCAATGAGATAATTCAGCTGGGTCGTCCAAACCCTTTGACTAGAATGCAGACTGTGCTTTGTTTGTAATTGTAGATTCTGAGATACTTATTTGTAGGTTGTATGTGTACAATGTCTGGGTAAGGTCGTCTGTGGAGATGACCTACAAAACAGTCCAACCGGATTGGTTGTTGCCGTGGCATTGAATATTTAACCCGAACCGGATAAAACTAGACATTGTAAGACCAGACCGAAGTTTTTTGACAAATAATATTCACGAATTTTATAATGATAATGAAATAGGATAGGATAGGTGGAATTGGACGAACTAGCACCACCTTCCACGTGGTGGAGGAACTTTTCCGATATTTCCTTGGAATTATTGTGAAAAATCACATAATACCGAAACCAGAATAGCCTGTCACCAGGAGCAAATCTGGAAGTACCCGAGACCGAGACCGACTAAATACCTTGCTCAGTCTTTCTGATAGGTACATCATTACCCTAGACTAGATACCATGCCCAGTTTGTTATAAGTTTTCAGCAGTTTAACCCAGTTATTAACAGTTTCTTTAAAAACTAGTGCTGAAATTAGACAGGAGACACGAGTCTTAAAAATTTAATACCTTGCCCAGTCTGTATGATACATTTTTACCCTATTTTAAAAGTATTACATGTATGTATGTGCATACATGTATCCGTTATTTTTTAAAAGTATGTTTGGGTTTGCAGGGAGTTTTGACGTGTACAACATTGAAACGGCAATGCCCAAGATTGACTTGGATGCGATCGAGTCGCATTTGAAGGCGGCGAGGGAAGAAGATAGAAGGGTGAGTCGCTTTATCACAATGCGTTGTACTCACTTTAAAAATAGCGCTTTCAATCTGCTGGGAGTACAGTCGAACGCCTATGTGGTAAATGGAACGTCAGCGCAAGCACCGCCTCATGTAGGAATACATTTGAAAATGTTTCGTTCTTTACTGTCTATTTCTGCGATAGTATAATGGAAAATAATATAATTCCAACAAAAACCTTTCGTCAGCACGAGAGCGTTATGCATGGGAGCGGAATAATAACTCTTATATAGTAATTGGATGAGTGAAGAGAGCGTAGCGAGCGAAGCAAAGACTTCACTTTAACATACCATAGAAAAAAGCATATTGTGTTTTGTTATTCGGTGTTTGTTCGCGCCCTGTAGATCAAGCGCCTGAAACGGTGTCAACGAAACTTTCAGGGAAGCTTTATAACTTCTGAATGAGACCGACTGAATTTTTGAGCACAATCCATGAAATGTGTTCCCTGAAATTCGCATTTCTGTACATTTTTGCCTGTTGATGTTTTGAAGTTTGAAAGAAATACTACGCTCATCCAGCAACGCGCTTGTATTAAACGTAAGGGTGAAAACCTAGAACCAAAGACTTTATTTTCATACTCTCTTTGATTAATAACAGTTCACTCAGGCACACAAAAAGTTTCGTACTTACTTATCCATAAATATTTAGTATTTAATCTGAACCTATTGTTGGCATTGTACTAATTAAGTATTCCGTAATTTAACTTTTTGTGACATTAAATTATTTCGAAGCGTTATATGGCGCATGAGAATCCAATATAGTTACATTATTGAATGCACCGTCAATCGATAAATGCAGTGGCCGCAAAACAAGGTTCCAATTCATGTTGCATTTCCAATTCCATTCTATTAAATCTTCTATGTGAGTGTGGACGACCACATTTAATTAAAAATAAACGTCAGTAAACCACACATGGGATTTTCTTTCCGTTTTGTCAAGAAAACATTGCGGATTGCACCAAGCGACATAAACTGAGATAAAATAGTCCATGATAAATCTAGTGTTTTTATGACTTCGTACACTTGCATGAAATTCGTACACCTATCTGTTATGAAATCCAGCTAACATCGAGTTAGATCGAGTTTGCTTGCATTGCGATGCTAGTTTTCAGTTTATTTACCCGCCAAAGATCACGAACGATCTTATCTGAGAATGATTGATAGCGAAGTTTACTTTAACAGTTCAAATGGTTTTCAACGAAAGAATTTTGTGGATTTAGCTTCTATACTTCTGACGTCACAGTCTGCTTGTGGAGACAAGACGTTGTGCCGTTTTCAAAGAGAGCAATTCGCAGATGAGTTTTACTATTTTTGTATGGTTTTACATTCCCAACTGAACGTATCAAACTTCGGAGGTAATTCGTTTGCTGCTTCGGCCCGATCTCATATGGAAAGCCATAACATACAATAACTCAATTAATTATTTTATCTAACCGCTGAACTCCGCCGACTGTACCCAATGTGTGATCAGCTCAAAGATGATATTTTTTACGACGAATTTCTGCAACAAGACGTTGAAAAGGTAATAAAATACATCCGATGTTCAGAATATTTCCATAGCTGTACACATGCCAAAATTGCTACGTGCTATTTTAATAGCATTTTGTATTAATCATTAGTGCATGGTGTGGAATTTAACGTGTATATACTTCATTTAAAAAAGGGGTACACTTGCATGTTTGCGCTTAATTAGGTTACCCCTAATTTATTCTTGTCGATTTCGAATCTGCTCGAAACATATCGGGCTGGTTCCGTGTATGTACACGATTGCTGTCTGATTTGACGTTCACCATTTTGGTGATAATTCTAGTGGAAACTGTCAGCGCAGTCAGCAGGCTAGTGTATGCGCGTAATCAGCAAGGCCATGCATTTAGGGTGTTAAGATGGTCACCATGGTCACCGTCTGTGTATGCGCAACCAGCAAGGCCGTGCATTTGGACACCGGCTACATTATCTGATTATATCGCCATTAACTTTTGACTTTTGTGGTTGTTACACGTAGGATTTTCTTAAAAGTGTTGGGAAGCAGAAAAGAGGCATCATCAACCTTTCGTGAAATCGTAAACAACCGAATAATCTTGATTCAAATATCACGAACATGACGATGTTTTACGCCAGCCAAAATTGTGTACGCAGCTTAGCTCCTCCGCAGGGCAGGGCGCAACTCAATTTGAAACGTAGACACAAACCATAAACCCGCAACATGTATGCGCATTTTCATTTTTCATATTCAATATCTTGATATTTACCCCTAGATAGTTTTTATATGCGTAGTTTTGTTTCGTGTATCCGTGAGTAGCCGGCAAGCTACGAGCCACTATAGGCGGCGCCAGGTGGTCGAAAAGGGTTTCCATGCAAATGTGTTATGTTCTACATATCACCACTTGAGTCATGGCTGTGGCCGGTCGGCTCGGAACGGGCGTCGGGTCTCGAACCCGTGCACTCTGGAGTGGCTGGCTAGTTGGCGTGCTGCACGTCAGGCTATTTTATCGGCTGACGCACAAGGGTTCTTGCCGGGGGCGACGGGGAAGGGGACGTTAAACTTTGATGTGTCGTTACTTGTTCTCTGACCGTCACTCGCCACTCAGATTGTTTCCAGTTAGTGATATTTTTCGTCTTTATAGTCGATTGGCGACTAGTCGATTGTATAAGGAATTATTTAATTTCACTGAAATTTTAATAAGTGCCCAAAGGGTGTTGCCTATTATTATCATCCGTGATTGTTGAGCAATCTCATAGGAACGGTACCGCAATAGAAAACGCCGAACGATCGTGTAAATTTTACCGTTGGACGAACTTCGTCTCGAGTACCTAGGCTCGTTATTAAGTTGAAATAGCTTTATTGGTAATAACGAAAGATTTAAATATTCAAAGAACACCCACGTGTGCTTGGATTGTTACATTGGTGGCAGCGGTGAAAAAAACATCGAAATGTAACGTGCTGACGAATGAAAATAAACAAATCTGCGTGTGTATTGTACTGAAAATACGTCGAGGTTTTCAGTATCGATAAAATCGTATAATTTGATTTTCCATTTTTTCTCGCTTGTGATGTCGTTTGGAAAATGCGCCCACTGCGCTGTGAGTGGCGATTAATGACGCCATCGATCAATAATGCTCGACGTAATAACCTGGATGCAATTTTAATTAGTGACCTGTTAAACTGTAATTCACCAAACTTGTTTGGAGATCAGTGCAGCTCACGTCGAAGGTAAATCAGCTGGGCCGTGGATTTAATCAAATCATTATAACCGCTCGTATGTTTCCATACAAAGCACCATATTTACCTTTTCACTGTGGATATTTTTATTTTCTGTATACTATAAGCCTACTCTAGCTGTAAGCTGTAAGCATCCGCCAAATTGATTGTTTAAAACATCTGTTTTTTCTATTCCGCATCTTGTCTCCAAAATATAAAATATACCCTGGGGCCATTTTAATACAGACTGCAAAGGATGATGTAGTAGGTCATTAGTTTTTTTGAGTTATTTTTCCTCTAAACATTGTGATGGATACTGAAAAATACCCAGAAGTAAAAAACACCCCTTTCTAGATAGAAAATCGCAGGTTGAAGCATTCGAAAGAAGATACAATCGCAAGAATTTTGCTAATTTTTTTATTTTTTGACTGACTACTTTAGAAGCCACAATTATTGCTACGAGTGATACTTTTTCGGCAAAGTGATACGTGCTTCTAGAAGTAGCACAGATTTGATCGAATATTTTCATAATTACCATTCCTGATTCGAAATAGAAAAACGCTCTAAACTTTTGTGTCGCGTTCAATGAGCTCGTGGCGACTTCTTCGGCATGACAAAGCGTTGGACATGCAAAGCCCATCGGGTGAAACCATGTGAGGAAAATCCCCAGCATGAAACCCAAATTAAAAAGGGGAAGCCTAGAATGAAAAAGCCCAAGGTGCAAGGCGAAGCCGAAATTATGTGGCGAAGCCGAAATACACATCCGCCTATCGGGCGGGCGCTAAGCTATGCGTTCGGGAACCGGAATTCGCACGAATTTGAAACTGTGCACGCGGTTTCGCATTGTCTCGAGAGTCTAAATGACTACTTTGGGTGCCTAGGGACAATGCACAGCCACGTGCACTTCCGGTTCCCGCCCGCACAACAACCGCTCAACCTCCCAACCCCTTTCATCCACCCTCCCGCCCTCCCTACCTCTCACTCCCTACCACTAATCATCCAAACCTTCACCCCTGCGAACCTTTCACTTAAGATATCTTTCGCCCACCCAAAGTCCTCCTCCTTTGTTGACTTGGATGTGGGAGCAACGTTAAGATGAATCTAGTGGCAGCTGGAAAAACCCACCCGATTTATAGATTAATTTAATTACTGCAGTCAAACTGTAAGTCACAGAGACACCAAATTTGGTTAATTACATAGAAAATTCAACTGGCTTTCTGACAAAATGTATTTGAAGTTTTGAAACTTGTAACTTTTTGTGATATTCAGGTTTCGCTTAAAAGATAGCGATTTTATGACAAAAAACCTAAGTTAAGCAAAATTTAATTAGAGTAACAAGTTTAAATACATTTTGTCAGAAAG
>QKMV01002613.1:0-12918 GCA_003287335.1 Lednia tumana
ATTCACCGACGCCAATAGACCAGTGCCACAGGGCCAGTTGTCAATACAGTGCGTCGTTAAACACCATTATAAAAAAATAAAAAAGATCCTAAGCTAGGGTGGAAAGCTTATAAGAAACGGCTTGCTTGTTAGTGTAAGGCGTCAGGCTTGAGGTTGAGATGTGGCGATACTGGAAGTTCACAAAAACGGTTGGCCGCGTGACAAAACCCAGCGAATTGCGTTGCCCTTACTTGAGTATCTCTTTTTTCTCGTATTTTCCATGCTGGTCGGGAGACGGTTGTGCCCGAGACGGTGGAGGAATGAACATTTCAACATTTGTCTTGAAGGGTTGATGCGAATCACGATAAACTTCAGCCATAATTACTGATCGCAGCGTCAAAACTGGTGCACCTTCCGAAACCAAAGCTGAAGGCAGTCCTCCCTCCACGTCGCTATCGTGACATCCCGTCTGATTGAGATTCAGTGTCTTTTACAAAACGGCGATTTTTTTAGTATATCGGGATAATATGCCGTCTCCTTAGATACAGCTCAGTCCGTTACTGTGTGTCCGATGCGATTAAAAAGTATGTAGGCTGTTGCTGTAGCTGTTACATCTCACTTTACACTAAACTTAAATTTTTAAGTGGTTTGCAGTCTGGAGTGTATTTTGTCCTAACTGGTAATGTCCTGTGCTTGTCAGACGGTGGTCCTGCTCTTGACTTTGGTGCTGTTTTTGGCGGCGAGAAAGGGGATACCACCGCCTTGCTATCAACCCCTGCCAGCCTACGACCAACTCGATCCGAGGCGAAACCGCTGAGGAAAAAATCGCGAAGAACAAATCGCACCCAATTTCCTCACACTTCGAATCAACTGCGGGCGTATGTCTGAAAAGTGATTGATTGCTGTAAATAATTACGAAAATTTAGATCATAATTCACGTGTGTCCATCCAAATAGCACACAATATTTGAACCAATTTTATTCAAATTTAACTGGTTGAATCGTAAATCTGTCACATTATGAGTTACGGCTGTCGAATTCGTTAAAGCATGACCCATTAGTGTGCGTAAAAAACAGCAAAAAACGACATCACATACATTTTTAACTGAATGACCACAAGGCAGTGTATTTATCTTGTTTATCTTCATATTGACCGCGATGCAAAGCGCATGCCAGAGAGTTGCAACTGGCCCCCCCACCACCACCGCCACCAGCAGCAGCAGCACCACCCGCCGCCCCCTCGCAAAGATGAGCGTCGTCGTGGTCCATGGAAGCTGGGTCGACGCGACCGGCCAGCCGACGAGCTCACCAGTCTGTCGGCGGCGCCGTCTCCCTTCGCTCGTACAGCCTGCCGCACCCGCTCCCGTGTTCCGATCGCCATGAAGTGTTCCTATACCCTACGTGCGCTCTGCCTCGCGATAGTGCTAGTGATAACGGCATTGGCAGGGGGGATCGAGGCGCAATGTCCCCCGAAGTGCATCTGCTTTCGCACCACCGTAAGGTGTATGTTTCAACAGTTGGAGAGGATCCCGGAGGTTTCGAGTAACACGACGATATTGTGAGTAAATTACATGGGAGGCGCCGTGCTGTTAATTGCGGTGCGCTGGGTTATGAACCCGGTACTGTGTGAGGAGTCATGTTGCGGAGATTTTATTTTTTTGCTTGACGTGATAATATCATGAAAGGCACAACACGATGGGCCGAATTCAGCGGAGTTGATAGTGAGGCGTCTGGGAGTACGACCACTTCCTTTATTGTCCACGGGCGTGAAATAAGCACGCTGTCATAAGGTCTCAAAATATAATCCCTCGTCTAATTTGTAACGAGGTGCTTCCATTTTGTGTCAAGGTAATTAGTTAAGATATACACCTATACTAGTTCCGTATCTCATTTATCATAATAAAGCTTTCTCGCAAACGTGGATTAGTTTGGACTGCAGGGATGACATTTAATGTGTCGGGTCATGACCCCGGGAGAACCTTTCGTAGAGTTGTGAGTACGACGGGATTTAGAAGCGATTTAGTTTTGTGACATTGTTTTCGCAAGACTAAGCCACGCCGAGATACGAACTCGGCAGCTTGGCAAGAAAGTAACGCGATTGAAATTTCTCGTATGGCGTGTACATGACGTGATAGGCAAGTGATTTATTTCTTGTTGTCATGGAGAGTCTGGTATAGAATGTTGAGAGTCTGGGCATGAGCCCATGGGTAGAACATCTGTGTATAAAAAAAGAGATGATATATTTTTTATTCCCCTTCCATCTTAATATTCTAAATGGGTGCAATAGGGGTGGGTGGCCACTGTTGAAAGACGTCTCAACTAATGAAAATGCATACCTTTCAAGCATTTGCTACTCCTATTATTTTTAATCTGTCGTACACTAGTATAAAAAACAGCAATCTTAACACCTTTTGCTATTGACTATACCACCAGCACACTTTCAATATAACAAAAAAACAACAAATAAACTAATAAAAGGGCAAATAGCCTACCGACAGTTCAGTCATGTGGTCAGGTATTGACTCAATACAGTCGTGCTCAAATATCCACTTAGCATGCAGCACCCATTTACCATCGAGAGATCGGCTAGACTTGGGTGACAAGTCGTTCACATGTGGCCGACGCTTTAGAACGCGACATAACTTGGTTCTCGTGGGGTTTCCACCGTGGAAGATTTGTTGCAACGACTCGTCTCTATGCCATGAAAATGAGATGACTCCTTTCAGACAGTACTGCGTTGTAAAATAGACTCATTTCATAGATAGCGCGATTGAAATATTTTGAGGATATTATGTTTGGAGGTCGTCCAATTCGTGTTTTGCACCTATCTTAGGTCGTGGTTATGTCCCATTGTCAGTAATGCATAGCAGCGCTGATTGTATGTAAATGCTTGAAAATAGCTCGCGTGCATTAGCTCGTGAACAAAGAGTTGAAGCGTTTAGCATGTTTCGCTAATCGCAATTTGTGTTTGGTGGCATTTGCCAGTCGATCAAATCGAGACCACTTCATATTTCGTGGGCAGAAGAACGAGGGCTGACCAAAAGAGCGGCACATTTACGAAAGAGATAGTGAGATTTTATATATGTCAATGCATATGGTTTTGCGTGAGCTGCCGTTTTCTCGCCGCAATTTCGTGATATGATGATGTCGTTAGAAATATGAGATCACTTCCTATAAATCTGCAAATAAACTTGCTCTGCACATGAAAATAAAACGAACAAGACTTGTTTGAGTCTGACGAAGTGTACCTTTCATTCATTCGAATGTCCCTGATCTTTGTGAAAGATGGCGTTATTATTAGTTTCCTCGTGAGAGTGAGCAACGCTATAAAAATGAGTACAGTAGACACAAATATGAGAAATCACGATTAAACAAAGTATATTTGCATCTTCGCTGCAGATGTTTCCAATCTCTTCTATTCTCAGTTAGCTGTTGACAGCCAGGTAATATCTAGCTATAGCATGGAAAGAAGGCTGGCTGGTTCTAGTTCTAAGACTCGTCGTGGATAGATATCTGACATCTGAATGAAATACGCCCAGCTTGTAATTGATGTCGGACGAAGAAAGGTAATTAATGATGAAGTGGGGAGGCCATCTTGACGTCTACCGTCACGAACAACATTTATATTTGGTTTATAATTACAATGTAACATAATTCTGATCTTATTTTTTGTATAGCGGGTACGTGGCTGTAGGTCGTGATCTATGTTTATAACGTTCCGTGAAAAAACAATAAATAGAAGAACGAAAATCTCAATTGGAGAAGAAAATTGGCGCTAGATCAGTTGTTGGGCTTGGCGTTGTTGGGCCAGCCAATTGAGTCCGTTTAAAAATTGCATCATTTGGTCACAGTTGAACGAATTATGGCCGTTTTTTCATGAATCGTAAATATGGTTGTCAATAAAAATGATAACCGTTTCTTATTGAGATAAACGTCTTATTTAAATTAACCTCATTTGAATTGCGCAAAGATCACCATAAATTAATTATGTGCGTGACTTCTTTCCTGGTGTCACTTGAACCGCGATTCGATTATTTTATTAGTTTAGATCGATCTATCAGCTAAGAAAAAACGTTTCTCAGAGTCAATTCAGTGCAAAAATGTAGCAAATCTATCTCGCGATCGTTCGGCGAATACATTTTCCAGTTCATCAGGCACCCTCCCAATCCATCTTTATAAAGCTTAAATATTTTACAATCCACGCTCAATTAAACGGTATCCGTAAAACGTCCATCCATGCACATGAGTTTGGTTCTGCTGTTCTTATCTTGGCAATCGGTATGATTGATGAAGTGTAACTCTCACAGAAGCCATGTGTGTGTGTGTGAGCCTAAACACAGAAGCTAATTTATCGCTATAACTGCTACTGTTCTTGAAATGCATCACATATAGCCATAAGCAAGTGTTTTGCAAAAGCTGCTTTCGAGTCAGAACTTTACAGATGCGTATCGATTAAACGCTGCAGAATGTACGAGTGACAATTTCGAGCCAGATTGAAAAATTTGTATTCATAGTTTTTTATCTTCGCGCTAATTAACGCGGCGATTGTAAATTTGGGGGATTAAGTTTAAATGTGTACAGCTTCCTTAGTAGATTAATTAAGATAATAATACGATCTTGTACGCGGCCTCTCTTCATTAAAGCATGTAGCTAATTAAAATTTAAATACCTAACATACAGGATGGCGGTATTTAACTTTAAGTACCCTTTCCTTAAGTTTGGAAGACTGCTTTAATGCCGAGTCGAAGGAAAATGAGAAACAATTTTGTCCGAAAGTTTGGCGAAAGTTGTGCATGCTAATTTCATGAAATGCTCGAGCAAAGCATGCTTAGGCAGAGGCTGTTATATTTGAATCTGATTCAGACGCATGTGGCCAGGGAGATATATCTCTAGATGATGTGTGTTGGCCGGTTGTGGTTAGCAGCGTTACCGGGAAGTTAATTGGATCATGTTTTTAATTGTCTTGCTTGATGATTAATTAACTGGCAGATAATTTATCACGACTGCAACACACATATATACTATAGAGAGAGAAGAGATGGCTTTAATACATTGGACAATCGCTATTATCATTCGGCAGTTGTATGTGTCGCTGGCAAAACTCTCCGAATAGTAATGTAAAGCAGCCAACGTCGTCGTATAAACTTTATGTCTCTGGGAATCCAACTTGGTGTTTTACCCAAAATTCAACTTTATCTTGTACCCGAGGGCAATCTTTGTCAAGGATGTACAAGGAGTTGCAGAAGCACACAATTAGTTACCCCGTAGAACGTTGGAAGGCAGCCGTACAACATTCTTTGGCTCAAAGATCAAAGTTTGAATAAGTTTTCTAACTAAAGCTGTTCTAATCTTCCATCCTCCCCCATTCCCACACCATTCGTATACTTTTGATCCGGTCTTTATATATATACATAACCAACCGGGTTAATTTATTTGAAAAAATCCAATTTTACAAAAAAAAAATCCACGATGGTTTCGCCAAATTGTATATTTTTAACTTCTCCTCGCGTCTTTTCTTCAATGAAACGACCTTCTGCATTATACCAAATTATACTCGATTCTGCATTTAGTTTTGGGCGGAGACCCCCGTTCGTGCCTGATGGAATCTGGTCCACATGTGTCCCTATGCTCTCATCACACGTGATCCATCGCGAGTCAAGCGATCGTAATTCGCAGCACGTATCGCAGCCTCATGGGTCGACCATGATCGCCTAGAAAAAGCGCGAAAAAAATACAACCAGCGGCCAGCTTTGTACAATGCTTTGTGGTCACTTTCTGAGCTCTTAAGATGCCATCACATTGTTAAAACCTATAAGCCCACTGCACCGTAATATGACCACTCTTCGTGAATAGAACGAATTGCCATTTCCATTTCTACACACGAATATAGGATGGCTCCTTCGGGCTAAGCTAGTATAGTAAGTGGGTATTTAGCTTCTATTTATTTGTTTATGACATAATTAAATTTGATATAACAGTCGCACTCATAATAAGACGTTACCTTCGTTTAAAAGCAGGTATAATTTGACAGTTTCATTTTTAGTCAATTAGCAGCTATCAATTTGCCGCATACATGACGCTCTAAAATAGGATACAAAACTCCATACTGTATACAGGAAAACAAACTGAATGTGAAAACTGAGAATCGCAATTTTAGTTCCCCGAGACTAGAATGGCTTGAGTGAGTTAAAGGAAAACATTCGGTCTCGAATAAAAAATGGAGACCATGTATAAGAAATACAGATTGCCATTTCCTTCTATTAATCAAAGTGTGAAGACAATAGAAAAAAGACAACTTGCATATCCATATACCATAGTCTTTGAAATCTAACGCCATCGGCCATACCCATAAATAGTGAAAAAATGCAACAGTTTCAACAAGTCAGACAGACATGCACATTATGGTTCGTCTGTAATCTGTATCTTGTCCTCCCTTCTAATATAGGTCCTACATAAGAGGTGCGAAAATTCATCTCTACATATCAACCAAATATGTAATTATATTCCCCACCTTGTAGTTGTAGCAAACCAGCTAGCCCTGTGATTAAAACCCACGGCAAACGGGTGTGGTTTTACTTTTTAGACGTCTGCCAGTTCGACGACAATAATGCTGCAGGTGAATCTGTCTGTGTATACTCCGTGTATTCCTAGCTGTCACCAAAAATAGACATTTTCCTCTTCATATCTCCGCACCCTGCTGTTAGATGTCGACGAAGCTTTAATATAATGTGTGTAATGATGTGTTATACGTATGTTACAAGTTTGATCGAAATCTAACTTCAGGATTCGGAGATATAAAAAAGAAAAATCGATTTTTGGTGACAGCTCAGGATAAACTGACTATAGGCAGGCTCAGAGTCGGTTTGCACTTTGCAGGGCAAGTATGCGTGGATGCATGATACAAAATAGCTGACTGTCTGTCGATAAGACTACGTGGGTGGGATCGGGACGAAGCAGCGGCGTGATCAACTCGATTACAATTAGTCCGAACATGGACGTATTTGATGCTCTTTGATGATAGCTGATAAAGGTATAATAGGTGTGCAGGGAGAGGTAGGATGACTATACGAGGCTGAGTGGAAATGTTATGAAACGAATTTCATTTCGTTTTCTTGTCAGGTCCAATTTTGGAACAACGTTTTTGTACGTCACTGCAATTCGATCTTCGTATGCGTCGTCGTTGTGAACTTGTAAATTATAATTAGACTAATACATCGCACCAATTGTGTTTGCAACGCTGAAATGCTAAAAGCGATCCGTACAGAACTATGTACGCAGACCGATCGGAGTTTGTTATGGGCTTCCAAATGTACACTTTATGGTTTTCTTTAACCGTCCTCTATATTTAAAATGAAACTTTGTTATTTGGTGTATACTACAGGTAGAGCATGTCACCCATGACTTTGTTCACGACAGATGTCAATATGAATAGATTTTATTAACATTTTCGATGAAAAGATTTTTTGACGGCCCACACTAATAAATAATTGAAGTACGGAACACGTAAAACGATCATATCAAAATCTTCCGAGAGCTCAGTTTTAGGGCGGGTCGGTAAAATCTCTGTCTTCATATATGGTGATTGCTTGATTACCTTTTGGAGGTGACAGGCGGAGATAATTCCAACGCGACCATGAACTACGTCAGCGTTAATGTATTATTGCCATCTTGCAACAGGTATACTACCTATAACAATCGTAAAAGTGTATTTTATTGGTGGCCAAATCGTGACCTTTTATCAGGGGAGTTCATCGCGCTAGGTACATGAAAGGTGGATGCAATAATGATGTATCGTTCATTTAGTCGAAATTACCTATAACATCGAAACATTTCGATACATGGCATTCATGACGACGTTCGTTTCAAGCAGGGCATCCGATTAATTGAATTTGATAGATATGATGGGACGAGAGAGACAGCAAAAGGACTCTCGCACTCAATAATTTGTTCCATCGACATCGCCATTGTGATATCCCAATGCACGTCTGATTTCTCGTTGAACACCTACGTAAATTTACGTCAGCCTGTTAATTTATATCAGTGCAATGCATGATTCATTGGCGGCCACAGTTCATTTCTGTTTAATTATTACGCACACATTACCATAAAAGGAAAATTTACCTCTCTAATACAAATTGCAGGCGTTGTATGTGCTGAATTCTTTCACTCAGCATTTCACTATATACTATACAGCCTTAATTAGTACACCAAGGATTGAAAGTGGCTAGAACTTTTTCGAAATTACCGCTGAGTAACGGTTGCACTTGATTCAAATAACAAAACGTGTGATTATAGGTTTCTGAACATTGATAATAAATTGCATGTACAGTTTGCTTATGTCTAGCCTCCTCATATATAGCAATATGTAAACAGAGCCATGTGCGGCTGGCAAAATTTCAAATCGCAATAACATGCTAAAACATCGGTTGTGGCTCGGGGCCAGCAACACTTCGAGAGTTCAGCCATAGCACGTATCTCCTATCAAACATTGCCTATTAAACGTGATGTCAGCGAATGGGACGACCGTTCGTTGGTTCATACGTCACGTTCGATTTGTTGTGTGCAAAAGGATTTCAGCTTGGGAAAAGTGATCTATACGTTCAATAGGAAATTTGTGTAATTCATTTGGTTTCCTCTTCGTGTTTCGTAGAAATGATATAGTTTCGAAAACAAATGTATTACTCTTCCGTGGGTGCGTGCTTGAAAAATGAGCGCCCGAAGCCCCCTAGTTCCAGAATCCCAGAGAAGGTGACAAAAAGAACACTTTCATCTCTTATAAAATCGCATGCCATGAGAGAAGATGAAAAATTCTCAAAGAATATACAAGCACCGTGCAGGCGCGGGTAGCATTTCTTTGTCGAGAGTTTTTCAGACAAAATTCCTGGGCTCCTCTATTCAGCAGGTTTCGATAATACCTGGTTTTAAAAAACAGGCTGTATAACAAATGCGGTTCTCTGGTTGCCCTCGAGCAATCTCTCTTACAATCTATTTCATCTCGAAGAAGAATGCAAACTGCAGTCGGTCCGGGAGAAATCTGAATACTTCGACTACTCCATCTCTCCACTCAGCACCGAATCTCGTCGGCATTGACGCACTCAATCTTACTTAGACGCTTCCAAAGAAACGCACAAGAAAATGTATGTTTAAACCCTCATTGGATTCCTCTTTTCATATTACATACGAATTTTGGAGGATGAAACATGTTATTTTTTCACGGGGAAAGTTAATCTGCTCATAATTATCGTTCCATTTGAAAGATTTACCGAACCGTGGTAATGGAAGTCGCCCATCGTTTAGTGCTCATTGTAATCGATAGGCTTGGGTTCGAACTTACAAGGCGGTAATAACAGCCAGTTTTTACCACCTACTAGTTAAACTTAACTCAAGAATAACATTGTTTTTTTACCATGCCAACAGTCCCCTACATGCAGAGGATATAAAATAAATCCGCGAGATATCTGTTAACACTGAGTTAAAATGGGTGCTAAAACTAGCCGGTGTGGGGGATAAGAAATGCGGTCTGTGTAAAGTAATGTGCGCATGGGGCTAAATCGTGCTCTCGTGTTTTTTGGGACCCTCTTGAGAATTGAGTGTCGCATTTCCCCCGTATTTTTTTTACGACGGGCATCGTTTATGCACAGCAATCATAACTCTGCATTAGATCTATATGAAAATTTATTTCCCGAGAATTTTTACCTCTGCACACACTGCACATACGTATACCTATATGTACCTGATGTAATAAAGTGTATACGCCCATTGTAGTAGGTAATTCTAGCGGCTGGTGAAATTGACGCAATGCCCAGGGCACTCCGCTATCATGAATTAACCCAGACCGCCCCCTCACCCGCTCCCGCGTCTGTAGCATTTGCCATTTAAACTACCCTTTCGCCGGGGGAAACTCTCCGGGGGTTAATTTATTATATCCTCCTGACCGCCGACATTTGTGTTCACTGAGTGGAAACTGGCGGAACGGGTCGGAAATTTTCGGACATTTTTCCGCCACACAGAATTATTGTTTTGCAAGGCAAATGTTGAAAAACAATCTAGAATCTAGATTCACGTTCGCGCGCCAGAGAAGATTTTTTTATCCTCGTGATGTGCTTCGTTCATATTGATCGCATAGTTGGAGAGTAAAATGCTCGACTCTCTGTGAAAACTGAAGAGTATGTTTATTAAAGCTTTTGTTTGCTCGCAAACATTGTCGCAAGTTCATAGTGGCATGGTACTGGTATATTCCCAAAACGTCTACCGGAAAACCACTGCCATGCTAGTACTGAGCTCTTGTTTTTATTACGTCACGTACTGGCGTTAAGTTGCGCGAGCTTTTGATCATATTTCATCTCAAAGTTTCGCGTACAAACTTTAACCATTATCCTCTCATCTCCAGAAATGTTTTTGTTTTTCGCTTCTTCTTTTTCTTCCGTTATATTGTAAACGCCAAAAGCTTTGAGCTTCGAAATATTTCAATTGCTTTAGCATAAACACTTCAAACTTTCCTGGAAGTTCCACCGCCGAAACTTTTCTTCCCTCTTCACATTATTTTCATTCCATATATCCGTCGTAACACACGACATCAAATTCAAAATCATAGTCTTTGTATGCAAGAAAGCACAGCCATCTTTGCATTTCGGAGAGATCATTTTCCACCATCGCCACCCATGTAACGAGATCGTGAAATTCAAACAACGTTTGGAGGTGCATTGTTTACTACTCTGCTACCGACAGCGAGGCTGGAGTGTACGCGATCATAACGTGTGGCGATAATCAGGCGATTTCTGATCGGGCCGCGAATGCGATGCCTCGCTGGGCCGAGAAGGAGATGGGATTTCGGCTGGGTGGGAGGCGGAGAGGAGACATTGCTAACAACGTGTGCCGTGCTTAGAGGAAATCGATTCCCGGCTGCTGTATTTTCATGCTCTGCTTCTCTGCACACTACACGGCACTTCGCCTATATACTCTCTGCAAAACCGCGTCTCGCATATTAATTAATATTTGTTATTCGACTAGAAGCATGCTCAGTAAATTATCTTTAAATATATTTTGAAGCGCAGTGTTTATATTTGAAGTAATGTAAATTGCGTACATACATTTACATCAACGGTCTTAGTTAATGCTGCGAAGAAATGAAATCTGACGCTTGCGAGCTGTATGCAAAATGAAACATCTCCCTTAGAATTAAAAATGCATGGTGTATCTTTCATATTTTAATGGAAAGAACGTTGTTCGTTGAGCGTCTCGTAAATGGAAGTGACATTTGCAAATGTCAGAGAGTATAATGAAGAAACGACGAAGGTTTTTTTGTTGCCATGGCACTCATAAAATTGGCAATGCCATGGATCGCTGGCTGAATTCATAACTGAGCTCCATGGTTGATAGAACTAAAAAGTTATTAAAGATAATCGAAGAGGAAAGACTGAATACCTGCTGCCATCAATCCATCTGCTGTGTTACGGTATAAAAGGTCAATCAATGAATCTCATGCTATTTATTGCCTTTCTTTCCAGAGACCTACGATTCAACAAGATTAGAGAAATCCCCGCCGGCGCATTTCACAATTTGAAACATCTCAACACTCTGTGAGTAATTGCGGTTATTATAATTATTGATCTTTCAACTTTTTTACGCAACATATCCTGAAATATTTTCCTCGAAATATAATCCAGCACTTAGTTCCAAACGTTGCTAATGCAAAACGTTGTACTTTCATGTCATAATCACCCTCCGCGAGTGTATTTTCTCGATAGACGGCACATAAATTCAGTTAGCTTAGCCATTACCGATCGGAAATTCACATTATAAAATCCAATCATCCCCAGGCGCTTAGCGAAAATCAAGTAAAAGTAACCCCATAATATCAAACCACTCACGATACATTTTTAACCTAATACTGAATGTACATGTGCACGTGCGCACAGCGTACATATGTGTTGACTTCAGTTGTATCTGTGGGTTCTTGATTTCAATTTGCAACTCAAAAACTTCCACACGAATTATTTGGCGCCGTTTTGTGGTTCCAGCTTACTGAACAACAACCACATTGTCCGACTACAGAACGGCGTCTTCAACGGCCTCAAAGAGCTACGCTACTTGTAAGTTTCTCCGTCCTCCCCGAGTGCAAAACCTCTTTGGCATCCGTCTTGTACCCCACACACCCAATGTACCACGTGTATTTTGAGAACGAGCCCGTTTTGCTTTCCGTGCTAATCGCTTGCCTCGAGGATTTTGTCGAACGCTTGCGTCCATATCGTTGCTTGCTTGATCGTCCGACAGGTACCTCTACAAGAACCGGATACGCAATGTGGAGAGCAGAGTCTTCCAGGGACTCACAAAACTCGAACAACTGTAAGTATACGATTATCAACACCTCGTTACTGTCATTCGTAGCACTTCCGCTAGTTAGCTTAATAGCAAATAATATGGCCATAAAGACTATGAGGGCCATAAAAACTACAAGAGACCTTAATGTGGAACTATTTAACATGTCATTTATAATTAATATGGATCCACTTGCAATGGTAGTAGAGTCAAGTTTAGTTAAAAATTACGATTAATTTGAATGCATTTTGAGACGTTTTTAACGTTTTTATTTTTTGCTGGGTAATAATTCTTAAACACTTTAGAGCCAAGTAAATAGCACAATTTGAGTTAAATTCTCCTTTGCAGATACCTTCACTTCAACGACTTAGTGGAGATCCACCCCGACACTTTCAGTCACGTGACTTCGTTGGAGCGACTGTAAGTTTTGCCGCACTAATGGAAACCCACGAGAGAGAAGTAGACAGCATAGTATAGCATAGCATAGAATAGCATAGCACAGCATGGCATAGCAAAGCATAGAATAGCATAGCATAGAATAGCATAGCACAGCATGGCATAGCAAAGCATAGAATAGCATAGCATAGAATAGCATAGCACAGCATGGCATAGCAAAGCATAG
>QKMV01002614.1:0-12918 GCA_003287335.1 Lednia tumana
TTTTTGGGTTTGTAGGTCTCCCAAAAAACCTACCTTCGAACTTACATATTTTTCAATAAAAAATCTATATCTAAATAAAACTATTTTCGATGCTCCGAACATAATTTCTTAAGATACTTAACAATAATCATGCATTTTCCAAAAATTTCTTCAGATTTAACTGATTTCTCAATCAACATTTCAACTGATTATTGCACCTGTTGAATTTTTCCAGGCTTCTGGAGACAGTGAGAGTAAGAAGATCTGGATTCTGCTATCGAATGCTGTACCAGCCTTTCCTGTCTCGTTACAAGATGCTTTCTCTTCACACGTGGCCACATTTCCGAGGGCCTCCAGTCGAAAGTGTAGTGTATTTAGTTCGGGACTTACCAATCCCAAGTGCCGAGTTTGCATTCGGACGGACCAAGCTGTTCGTACGCAGTCCCAGGACAGTGTTTGAGCTGGAAGAATTTCGAAGAGTTAGACTTCACGGCCTGGCGATGTTGTTACAAAAAATGTGGCGGGGTTATAGGCAAAGAAAAATATTTCATAAACAAAGAAGAAGTCAAATTATAATTGCATCAGCCTGGAGAAGTTGGAGGGTAAGCTGCAAGATTTCAATCGTCTCATATCTAATTAATATTACGACATAACTGAGATAGATATAGTTAATATTGAAACACTTAAAGATGCTGTAACCCTAAAATTGAATATTTTCATGTTTACTTGAATACACAATGATACTTTCTATTTACTGGGAGAACATACTGTTCCACCAGGGGTGCTGGTGGAAATTAGCAAGGCGAGGGAGGTATGGCTAGAGTGCCTATTTTGTGGTTGTAATGCAGTTTACTCTCTCAGAGTTCAGATTTTAGCTTAATGAAAGTTCTGTGAATGTATCAACATCATTGAAGATTTCGGCTGGCAGGGCAGCAACGCTGAAATATTCTAGGAATATGCATGAAATCAGAACTGTTCCTTCAGTTGATTGCAGCTAAAAACGAGTACCCATTGTGGAGACAATTGTTTTTTAAGTAGAAGAGATGCACCAAAATGTCATCAATGACAAATATTATTTTGGACCAAACCGTCTCATTTAGGGTTGAAAAATTTGCGAGATTTGCTTCTTATGGGAATTTTTTCTGAAAAACAGGGCGTTTGAACCTTTTTTCTCTGATTCGTACGGAGGCGACATTTTCTTTGGAGTTGTTAAATTTATATTTAAGGATCATCTAAAAGTTGCAGTTTTTATTTAGCGGGTTACAGCCGCTTTAATTTGAGTAGTATAATTTTATTAAAATTCATTATAAACTAATCCACTCACCATAAAAATGTATTGCAACGAATAATTTATTCCTGGGAGGTTTCGTACAGTACATTATTTGTCTCAAATTATTTTAATATGTTTGCACTTGTCAACTATGCCCAAGAAAGTGCTAAATTGCTTGCCATTCACTAAACCATAATACTGTAATAGTGGTGTAACAATGGTTGTCCTGTGGAATTCAGGAATGTCGTTTTGGAGTCTCTTTCAAGGGCCGAAGGCATTTGTGGTGCTTATATAGGGTGGTATGTAAGACTGTTACCCCTTCCTTTTCGTTACACCGCAATCAACACCCCATCTAATGAAGTAACGTTGACTAGTTTTCGATCGGATTCACTTAGTAGATTTGAATTAAACGTACTGCACACAACAGCTTTTTTATACTCTGCTAGCAACATTTTTTGTAAAGCTTGTATTCATTATCTTGTCCTGAGCTAAATCTAAACCTTTTTTACCAACATGCTTACACCTACCTATTTGTTATAAAGTGTAGGTATAAAGACTGTAGTGAATTTGCAGTGTAAAATGTCAATTTACATGGATTTCATAAATGTTCAATACATATTCCGATATAACTAGCACTTTTTTGTAGAATCTTTACGTAATAGTAGCATTTTCTAACTATATTTTAAATTATTTGGACTTGTTCAAGCAACAGTGAGATCCATTCTTGTATTTATCATGAATAGTTTATTTCCAGCCTTGATCAGCTAACATTTTTGTGTCATTTTAACATATAAACTACAAACCATATTACTTAAAAACATCAAATAAATTGTAACATTGTTTAGACTCATGTCTTAAGTCCCAGATTGTAAATCAGTTTTATAGAAGTGATTGTTCTGAATTGATATTAGCTATGGTGATCTAATAATGGATAGGACTGTTAGATCAACAAAATATCTAATCAGCTAAAATGCATCAGCTATCCCACGTGTTTGGGAGTTAGTTTTGAGTTGGTTAGATTGTGATTGCAGCATCGTGTATCACTTGTTCCAGAGCAATATTTAAAATATGTCAAAGCTTTGTGCTTAAGTTCTCCTTGGAGATCTAACACTCAAATAGATTAATTTCACCTCAGAAATGTCATTTCATTTAGTTCAGATGGCAAGAACTATGGTCATGAAAACTGGATGTTCAGGGTTCGATTCCTTGAGCAGGCAAATATTTTTGAATTGATGTTCATATTCATCACTGTTAATCTAGCTGTGTAAATGGCTGTAAGCGTGTAATCTGTATTATCTAATCACCTGTTTGACAATTTACAGGCTCGAGAAGAGTATCGGATTTTAAAACATAGAAAGCAAGTTGAATGGGCTGTGGGTGTCATCCAGAGCCATTACATACGATGGAAAAGACGTCAGTTCCTTTTAAGACTAGCCGTCCAATTGCCCGATGACTGTGACTCGCCAATAAGTCGAGATTGGCCATCTTGTCACAGACGGTTGGCAGAAACGAGTCTCCTGCTAAGAAGGATACATCACAAGTGGAGGGTAAGAATAGGCCTAAAAAGGAGATCAGCATGTGCGGGATAGTGTAGAATATTTCTTGTAGATGTCACTCGTATTCTCTGTAACTACCATGTATTCCCACAGAAACGTACTGATATCTACAGGAAAATGTTAACACAATCACCCCCCATGGCACCTAGATCCACATGCCCTCTGGCGATTATACTATAGTTTGGGCAAAGACTTACCAATTCGTAGTGCAAGATAAGGGATATTCTTCTCGTTATTGCTACATTCGGTTTTCTGTTTAGCTGTTAAACAATGACAAGTGATTAGAAATAAATTAAACACTGAGGGTGGGTTTAACTTTAGCCAACCATTTATCCATGTGTCAAATGAGTTTTGATTTCTAGATATCAGCTATCGCTGGTGGAAATATGGTAACCAAAATACTAAGCCCATGGTTGAGCATGCATGTGGTAAAACCCGGAGTGAGACGCATACTCACAACAGTTATTTATGCAGACAAAAATTATTTAGTCAAAGGGTATGATTCGGAAAATACGCACAGGGTCTTCATAAATACTTTGATTTGGCTCTATAATATGCCATTTGATTATGAAATGTATATGTCAGGAATTCCAATATGCCTCAAAATAAAGTTGCTTCACCCATTAACAGTCACGACTCAGTTATTTGAGCCTACCTCAACCGTGCAGAGATGTCATTGCTCAACTATTTGCGCTTCACACGTCACGAAGTGGTGGTTTAAGTACTGACTGTCGTATCGCTAACAATAAAACAATGTATGCAGGCACACTCTATCGGCAAACGATTCAATATTTTAGTTTTCGAAAATCCTGATTTGAATCATAAGGGCGTTAATTTGTGTTGCTGTCAGAATGGAGCTTTCATGACAGCCTTGGTAAAATTTTCCCCACAAGTTTTTGGAGGCAGAAGATACTGGAAGACATACCCTAATCTAAAATACACATTTCCAGAAAGCTTCAATTATTTTCAGTTGTGGTGATTTTTTTGTTGAATGATAAACACAACTAGAACAGTATGTTTACAATGTGAATAGGACACTCGACAACGAAATGTGTACGTGCGTTTGTGTGTAATGTGTATGTGTATGTGTGTATGTGTGTGCGTTCAAAGAAGGAACTCAGTGTAGTTGGCCAAAGCCAGTTCACCCCTCAGCAACCAAGATCAATATACCAAGATATTAAAGGTCATTTACAAGGCCAAACCATCATTGAAATCAGAGCGACTAAACATTCAAACATGCAACCTCCATCAAATAACAGTTTAGACAATATTCCAACAAAAAGGATGCTTTATAAATTTCTTGAGACTCTTGCCTAATTCCTAATCTTAGCACTTGTTTTCAAAAAACTGTTATACAAACTGGGTAAAAACCAGGGGTACTAACTGTTATACAAACCTAGTTGTTATCACATTTTTTTTTTCGAAAAAATGCTTTATTTGAATTTAACGTAGAACTCCTTTCCAGTGTCACAAATACCGGGTACGCTTCGACCAAACTGCCAGAAATCGACTTCGAGAGAAGGTGACTGCGAGTATAATTTTCAAGGAGCGTAAAGCGTCTTATCCACGAAGTGTTTCGCATCCATTTCTTGGTGACTACGTTAGGCTGAGACAAAATGTTCAGTGGAAAAAAACTTGCGTGGAGACGAATGACCAGTATGTCGTATTTGCTGATATCATCAACAAGATTACGAGATCTAGTGGAAAGGTAAGATAAACATAAAAAACTGCATTTGCAGTAACTTGCTAACAACCTGTGTTTATTTTATTGCGGGTTTAAAATGCCCAGTTTGTGGGCTAGAGGGGGTCTAAAGAGGAAAGGAGCCAGTTGAATTCTATGGTGTGAAAAATAATAGGAATTTATGGAAAACCAGGATAATTTTTTGAGTCTGATGATCGTTGGGAGGAAGGAGAAAAGTAACATATATTTGATTCCATTATGTTCAACGACGCACTGTGTTGACAACTGGCCTTGTGGCACTGGGCTATTGGCGTCGGTGAATGATAGGGTGATAATGAGGGTGATGATGAACCTAACAGGGACAAGGGGAAACCCTGTGCCGGCACGTAGCCTACTCCTGTCGAAAAGCACCAAGGGGACCACCGCTTAACGTCCCTTCCGAAGGCCAGTACAACTCGAACAGCATGGGATTTGTCCACTAATCCGTACTGTCGAGAGGTGGATTGCAAGGGGATTGAAGCTGTCGCAGTAACTTCAAACCCTCCAGCCTCTTTCCACATGGAATAGGCTCTGCTAATTTTATTTTATTCTCTTGTGTTTGGCTTAAATTGAAAGACGTCTACCATTTCCTTTTTTCTGGTTTCTTTAATAACTGAAAAGAGATCTGTGTCAATTAAAAAATTGCCACTTATTTGGTTGCTCCCAAATGCTTGCTTTCCTTTGTACATGATTACGACATCATTTTATTACTACGTTAGGCTGTTGCCGGGGCTTCAATCGGCTTTGCCTTACACAGTTCATGTCCATTAGCAGTAAGGTAAGGTAATAGCAAGTTTGATTTCAACAAGCGGTAACTGCCACCTCTGACGTCACTGAAGTTTTCAGAATCAGTGTTTTATCTGACCAGTTCTGATTTTTGTGACTTGTAGGAGCCAAAATAAGGGATAGCACTTTTGAATCGTAAAGTATCAAAACCTGCCTTTTCCACTTTTTCAAGTTCCATGATAAACGTATGTAAAAGGAGGCTTACGGAAACCTAGTCTAGAACCATCTGGTCACGTCAACTAGCCTTTGGAAATGCTCGAAACTTGCCAACCCGACTTGCAAGCAGGTTCGCTAGTCAAGCAGCCTGAATAGTGAGCGGCAAGGTTTGAATTTTATTCAGTTAGCGCTTTCATGCAATCAAATAAATAGGCTGGAAGGTATATTCTAAAATGTAGCAGTGTTTAATAAAAGGTTTTTCATTGCTTCATAGTTTGATATTGTAATTATGACAACTTGTACATTGATAAGTTACATTTTATTCTACTTGGCATATATCTTGCCAAAACTCGCGCCCAAACGTGTTCAGATTCTACAGGCAACCGCTGAGATCAGATCGCTCTGTCCAGCCTGGTTTTTGAAAATGTCTAAAGGAACCTGCTTTCCAACATGCCACCATTTCAACATTGGAGTAGGCGAATTTTGAAACCAACACTATTTAGTATTTTGTACCTTGAGGGAAAACGCTGGTTTTGTTGCAAGCTCTCTTCGAAATAAAATCCTCTGTGTCAAAACGAATTTAATAAATCCAATTGTGTTTTGAATGAAGTGGAAAAGGCGGGTTTTGATGCTAGACGACTCATTTGTGATCTAATTACAACCCTCTGTCCGTAAAACCATAACAAATGCAATCTGGTTCTGAGGAGACTTCTCTTTTGCTATCTTTAGCCCATCCTAGATGTTTTACTAACTAGGATTTTCCATTTGTTCCAGTTTGTGCCGATACTTTTTGTCTTGTCGACGAGCTCAATGTTAATATTGGATCAACGTACACTTCAAGTGAAATACAGAGTTCCAGCAGCAGAAATATATCGGTTGTCTTTAAGCCCTTATTTGGATGATGTTGCTGTGTTTCATGTCAGGGCTGTAAGTATGAATTAAACTTGTTTTTATTTAGTAATTAGGATTTCTGTCTGTTAGTTAATTGGGGCTCTGTTGTGAGAGAATTGTGCTCTTTATAGGTAATAATAGAGCAGTCTCATAAAATGATAAATTTCGTCTTTTGTTGGCTTAGTATGCAAAACACACGCACTTTTTTCCCTTTTTTCCTACAATGCATTTCAAGGGATCTAGGTATGTCAGTTTTAAAATTGCCGTGTATTGGGTTGTTCAACATCCTTGTTTTCGCCGTAACTATTACGTAATTGCATGTCTGTGATAGACTGTTGCCGGGTTACGATATCAACATAGCTTCCTATAGCTACGATCAAGCGACTCTGTCCGTGTGCATTTTTAGCATGACAAGTTCTGATTTTTTAAAGTGATATAAACTAGCCCAATAATTACACGCAAGAAAATTAAAAGTAAATTTCTGATACAGAAGTAATTCTCTGTTCTAAGCTTCTTTAGCCTCGTGTCTTTCTTCGAATTGAAGCACTAGTTTACAAAAAAATTGATTAGCAATCTGGGTCTGAATATTAAGAAGTTTATGAAATGTTGGGAAAGTTTTAATGGATTTCCTAGCATTCAATTTCAAACGCAGTGTGTCAATCAGCTGTTTTTAAATTCTATGACCCGTTAATAGTTTAGAAGATGCAATCCGAGTGTGAGAAGACACCACTATTATTGCCCTAAACAGGGACACGTCTAGAGTTGGTGTTACGACGACGCTTACGATATCATCTTCATTATTTTCCCTGCTTAGGGCCATACTTGAAAACTCTCATTTCATAGCCGTATGTATTCACTTGTGCGATTATAAAACCAAGAAGAAATTCATTGCAGCTCACATGCTTATAATTATCTCTGGAAATGTATTTACTATTTCTGTAGTGGTCAATTCTCTCATAACAGAGTGCAAACTGCAAAGCACATAGAAACACTTTGCCACGACTCTGAGTCCCTGGTGATCTCTGCCATACCAAAAATAAGTTCGTTGGTGTGTAGGTGTAGTGTGTGTGTGTGTGTGTGTTTGCGTGTTTAGACCTGTAACACATTTCATGGGCCCGCCCGCAAAAATTCAGTGAGGCCCACTCCCCTATTTTTACTTGTATTTCAAGAGAGTATTACCTAGCTTTGATTTTGGCACAGAGGTTGGTTATAATTTCCTTATCCATATCCTTGGCCCTGGAAAACAGCTTATCCTCACAATCTATTTTGTAGCATTGTGTAACTAATTAAATCTTAATCTGCTTTGATCTTAAATTTTGAAAATGGCCTCTCGTACTATATACTAGTAGTAGCTACAAGTAGCAACCCAAAAGACATATTCCAGCACAAACTTTTAAATCTACATTCTAGAAGATCACTTGTAGATAGTATTTAAAAATCATAAAAAAAATGCAACGTGCAGCTTGCAACTTTTATGCATGGCCTTTCATAATTGATATGATTTGACCAAGTTGCCATGCCTACTTATATAATTCTAATGGTAATATTTGCATATTGGGGATGAGTTTAATTTTGAATGGGTAACAAAGTGGTATGTAAATGCTGACTGAGTGCCTGCGTCCTGCTTAGGCCCCTGGTCTCCCCTAGCCTTGTGATGTAGTAATTTTGATACTGATCGAAAACATCGAAGAAACAGTTTGCTTCTTCTGACGCCCTAGTATTGAGTATACTGACTGTGACTGCCAGTACCTTAACTTACTTGTCAGCTTTGAATCTTTAGAGTAAAAAACGTCAAAACATTTGCTTGGTTCTCTCAAGGCCTTTTAGCTGTGTTTTCGTACTTGATGGCCAGTGTTTGGGAGTTGTATACATTTGTTTAAGTATTTATTCAGGCAATGGTATAGTAACAAGTAACAACTTGCAAAACAAATTCGGCCGTGGCCCCCGCATAGCAGGAATATAGGTACTGGTTGGCTTTGAATCCTTCGTGGCTGTAGTGTTAATGTAATGTAATTTAATATAATATAGTTAAATGCTGAGTACCTATGTACGTATGCTAGCCGCTAGCGTTGCTGTTGCTGTTTTAGCCTAGCCCCGTTGCCGATGGTCGGGACAACATTCCAGGCTGCTTATTTCAGAGTGACCTCGGCAAGAAGAAAGGAGACTTCGTCTTCCAAACGGGACACGTCATCGAGATTGTCACCAAACTGTTCCTGGTTGTTCAAAATGCCGTCGGAAAACCACCCGAAGTCAACATCTCCACCGAGTGCGTGAATATTAATCCGTTACAAATATTTGAGACATTCTTCAAAGCAAGATCGAACTGAAAACCACATTAGAATGTAGAACTTCTTATTACAGACTGGGCTTGCGCTGGTGAGATATTTGGGGCCTTGCGATGGGACGATTTTTTAAATCTGATTCAGACGATGTTTTATTACAATGTAAAAACTTCTTCCAAACTATTTTATCCTCCAAACAACTTGGAAACAAAAGAAGCTGATTGGTGGTCACTGGTCACCACGATGACCACAAGGCTGTTGGGAGGATAATTTAGTTGAGGAGAAGTTTGGACATTGTGATACCAGCCTTTCGCTCCTAGAGGCCGTTTTTAATAAGATAGCAAACAGAAGCAGGACCATTCGGAGGCCTCGGATTATAGGTAATCTGCCTTCACCTCAGCCTGTCTGCTTTAACATGGCGAGCCATACATGCAAATGGGCAAACATCAGCAGACTAAGTTTGCTATTTAAATTCTTACCCAACCATATGCTATAGTCAGCAAGAAAGTTGTAGATAAAAGTGTAAACTAGGTCACTCGCAAAGCTCTTTTTTCACATTTGTTTACCGCTGTTCCTATATTATCTGGATACAGCAAAAATCACCAAAAATCCATTGTTGAGGTTGAGTTTAGGGTTTTTGGCCAAAATATTGCAAAATGTACGTTTTTATGTACAACTCTCGCTTGGGTATAGCCATACTTTGACTTGAACGGTTAGTCAGCATTTGAATAGAATACTTGGTCTCGAATTAATTCAGGCAGGGGTAGGACAGACCCTTAAATATGAACTAACCTACAGATAAAAAAAACACAGTAGCACATAATATTGGAGTCGAGTGGTCTGGAGTCTTTTTAATGGAGTGTTAGCTTAATTAATCAGCTTCTGAAAACTCGGGTTTTAATTGGTGCCAAGATAAATTTTGACAGCTTTGAAATATCCTGTATTAGTTTGTTAAATATACCTTTGCTCTGAGTTGAATCTAGTGGCAGCTGGAAAAACCCACTTGATTTTTAGTTCGTTTCGGAGCTAAACAAAAAGGAATGAGAATAAAAAAATGTTATACATTTTGTCAGAAAGCCAGTTGAATTCTCTATTGATTCAACCAGGTTCAATTTCTCTGCCACTTACAGTATGGCTGCACTTCATTAAAAAATTTAATCAGTTGGGTTTTTCCAGCTGCCAAAAGATTCACTGGAAGAGCACATTTGAACAGGGAGGCCCAAGCATCCCTGGTCGCATGATTTTTCGTGATATACCACGTAGGCCGTCTCCTTACGTACTCCATTTCCCCATCTCGACCCATTTTCCGTAAAGTGTTTAATAGTTTGGCCTAACAGGCGTATTCAATTCAACGTTCCGCTGCTGCCCTCATCTTAGATTCCTTAGCCGTCCGAAACCCTAAAAAATATTTCTTCTTAGTATAAACTGGAAATTCCTGAGCCAATTTAAATATTGACATTGATAAGTTGGGGAATTTGAAAGTTAGCTGTTGGTATGTTTACAATATTAACTATGTAAGATTTATTTTTCTATAAAATTTGCAAAAATTTTGCATTGATTTTATGAATCACGGGTGTAGATTGTCGCTGTTCAAATGGAACTATTTCGCGGGCCGCCATTTGAAGGAGCCTCGTCTAGAAGCTTGCACTCTGTTAATTTTTAATATAATTTTTAGGTTTGAAGCAAACTTCGGCCAGCAAACAGTACTCTTTGCCTTCAAATGCACGGGGCTCCCGGAAGTGGCCCCTGGACAAATTCGAATTCTACGTAAAGGAAACAAGATGGAGGTTCTCGTCTGATCGACGTAACGTGGCGGTGCGAAATACAGCCGCATCGGTAATAACAGTACGAGAATATAGAGAAAAGAAAAGTACGACTGCAATATCCTTACCTTTGAAGATTGAAAATTCTGCTAGCCTTCAATCTAAATTTAGGACAAGGATGCAATAGGCATTCATCGAAAATAAACAAAGAAGAATGGAAGACAACCTACGATGCTTGAAACCCGTTGAAAATGAAACAGTATTTATTATAAAAGTGTGGACATTGAATATATGGATCTGGACTGCTGCTCCCTTTACAAAGTCAATACTCAAGTGCTCTCAAGAAGAGCATAGCTTGTGATATTTCGGCGACACTCTCGCGAAAACTACATACGCAACGAGGAATCTAAATTTCATTATTAGTGTGTACATTGTTTCAGAAAATTTATTATGCACGTTTTGGAGTTTCTATTGTGTAGAAGATATTTATATATTTATCCCAATTTGATCGATTCCAAATTTTATTTGTATCTGCAGCAAAATGTTGTCTTGATTGAATATTTTAATTATTCGTTAAATCTGTTCAAAGTATGAACAAAAAACTCAGAGCTCTCAATTAGGTTTCTTCACACCAATTTGTTGCCCCCGTCCCTCAACTTGTTATCTAGTATGTAAAACAATTTAAAAGTTATAACCACATTTTTTGTAGCATGCCTTTGCACAGTATTTGCCACATCCACATTTGTTTATATTACAAATTTACTATGTCAAAACATATCTAGTTGGTTGGGTGAGGAAGAAACTACAAAGAAGTTGATGTGCCGGCAAGAACAGTCAAAGCGAACAGTGAGAGAAAAATTAACTATATGTATGCATAAAATTACCAGAAATTTGACCGTTCTCGAAGAATTTTCTACACGGCATGCAGGCAAATTGTGGATAGTTAGTAGTTAGGGATAGTTTCAGGTAGACGTAATAAGGAACCTTCACTGCCATTATTAAAGTAATTATCGTTCTGTTACGACGAGCCCAAGTTACAAACATATAAAAGGGAAATATTTCATACATCTCGATGATTGGGCAGGCTAGGAATACTTAAATTTATGTCGTTTGACTTTTATTTGGTCGACTATATTTACTTGGCGATTTTTCATGATAATGGCGTTCTAATATTGGCATTTCATAAATTTTGGAAGAGATTTATGAGACGATGCATCTATTAGTTACATTTGTTTTAAAATTATTGTTAATTAATAATTTCTCGGTAAACGTTGTGTTCATTACTCCCAACACTAACATTTTCTTCCATTTTTAACTCTTTGCTTTGAAATTGAAATAAAAAAGAAAATAACCGTTGTCATCATAGAACTTGTATTGTGTCGAAGCAGGATATATTTAACTAGTTTTTTAGAGTGCGTTCTGAAAAGGCTGGAACTAAATCAGAACTTTTTGGCTTATATTTCAGTCTTCTTTATCAATTATGAACTAATTATTGGCCTAATATAAAATAAAAGACCACAATTTGTAATTATTGCCATATATTTATTATTCATGATCTGATTTGCTCACGAGTGTCAGCTAGCTATATTTGAGAGGAGGCCAAATCATCCTATATCAAATGTGCATTGTATGCCCTTTGGCCCTTTTACTAGCAAAAAGATGTGCCAAATCTATCTTGCTCATGGTGCACATAGTGCAAGCTATTTTTTACTCTCACCACAATGTTGACAGTGTTGTCAAAACACAAAAATTTTTGATACCTACCAAATTTACTTTGTTTACAAAAATTGTTTAGCAATCTTTGTGAGATTTTCCGAATGAGCCTTGTATATTGATAGTACATGCCTTGCTATGTGGTAGGAATAGTAGGGTTGCGGTATTGATAGATGAAACATGCATACATTCCCCCCTCCCCTTTGTTAGCTTTAACCGTTGAACGTGTAATGTGACGATTAGTAGGACTCGATCTGATCTGCTCACTGCTTAACTTCAATTGAAGGCGCACAATAACAATTGAAATGATCGCTATCTTTTTCGCTGGTCCTCTGTCCATGCTTTTCCCTAGAGGTTGTAACTGGCCTGTATTCAGCTTCAAAGAGACCCATGGTTCTGTGAACCTTCACATCAGATAGCTGGATAGACTTCCGGAATAAGTAGTTAGTACCACGTACGTAGGTACCAACGCAATAAACCAACGCAATAAAAACACTACAACTTTTGTCTCAAATACTACTGGCAGCTAGATATCTGTCCTCCCTCCTGCTGAATCCTGCCTTGCAAGGTACATTTTATATTATTGTTATTGTTGTTATCATTTTGTAAAAGGACGACTAATTATTAGGTATATCCAAGCAATACTTGCAGCGTGTCCTACTTCACTCGAAGTCGAAGCAATAATACCATCTCCATTTCTATTATAACAATACCTATATGTACATGTCATACATACGTTTCTTTCGACTATTTATTGTGGGCTTAAATTGTTCTTATAGGCAAATATCCTTATAAATAATAT
>QKMV01002616.1:0-12915 GCA_003287335.1 Lednia tumana
AGTTAGCGAAACGTTGGCAGTTTAGTTTCAGTTAAGTTTTCAGCATTTTAACCCAGTTATTAACAGTTTTTTTAAAGGCTTCTAATCTTTCACAGATTTAATTTGTAGCATAGAGGTAGGCGTAAGGCGTAACGTTCTCCTAATTTTGTCTCGAGCACTCTACCATTTTATGTGTGTTTTCTCTGACCTGTGAGACTCGGTTAAGTTTGGTAGGACTTGTTATTAAAAACATTGGACTCTGACTTCTGACATACCTAGAGTTTTGTGTGTCAAAGGACACACTATTGTTGCCTGTTGGAGTTATTGCTTACTATTGAATGGCTAATGGATAGCTGAGTGATGGATAAATGCTAGCCTTGAGCACAAAATATTGCTAGAGATTTTTTTATTATTACTGGTTATGTGAACATGAAACATTCCATTTAGTTTTAAAAGTATGACTGAAAAAGTGGGTATTGTAGCGAGAGGTTTTCGTGAAGCAAGTAAACGCGTGGTAGCTCAAATTTGTCATTGCATTGGTATAATTCAAACCTGATGTAATTTGTGTCTCGAGCTCTTTTACAGATTAAACCCCAACTCCCATGTTATCAAATTTGTGCCTAATGTTTTGATCTTGCATATTTCTCAAGATTCACTGGCTGAAAGTTTGGATTGTTCTTCATAATTGTTTGATATCTCAGTAGGTAGTTTGGTGTCTCAAATAAGGATAAAGATCCAGTTTAAAGTAATATTTATGGACACAAACAATGGCTATTATTAGTAACTGAGTGTAATATTTTTTTGTGCGCTTTGCAACATTGAATAGTTGCAGTATGTGAAATCGTGGGATTTAATAGCATTTATTAACGCTGACTAAAATAGGCAAAGTCAATTATTTCCGGAAATGCTTCAATTCCTTGTTGAATATTGAATACCTACCTACATGCATGGTTGCTAGCCCGTTGCAGTCACTTTTCCAAATGTACCGCATTGATTTTAAGTATAATGTTTCCTGTGTTCATATGCGGATAAATGCACCTTACTTTTTGTAAAAATGTTCTTTCTTTAAATGTTATTGGGATGCTTGAGAAATGGAAACAATAATCGTTGATAATAATATTTCCCATTGAATGTTATTAATTAATCCAATATGGATGAAAGTTTAAAGTAATTTCTGTAAGACGTTGAAGTCAGTCTCGTTGCCTTCATCACACCAGAGATAGACTCGGTTCCCATTTCACGTATGCACGAAGTCGAAGAAAGAACTTCTTGTCTGCGCAAGCCCCTAATTGATGTACAGTGTTGTAATCTAGTACTTCATCGTAGTTGAAAATTGTGAAGCCTATACATATATTCCACGCCCTTAAACGTTACTTTGCTCGAGATGACTTTACAAACATTTCTTGGTGTTTGCTAAATTTGTCATGCCTCCTACCTACCAACCTAGTAAAATATATAATCTCATACTTAAGAATTGCAAGTATAAAAAACTGGTTAAACAATAATTTTAACAATATTTCAGCGACCAACAATACTCGTATTAGTGTGTGGTTAAATCTGTCGGATAGAGCTATTACTTCAAGAAAAAAGTAACTTTTGTTATTATTATCATTCGCTTGGACCAACAGAGTGCTTTCCTTAATTGTATTTGTCTCCATCAGCTGTCAAAAGCTGTATATTTGTTTAGGTCGGTATAAAAGCTCCACGATTGGCATAAATACTAACTACTAGATAATGGTTCAAATAAACTACCTAATTATTTCCATGAAAATGACAAGTGCCATGGTATTGCCATCGACGAGCTGTAGTTAAATTCACGCTTACGATTGTAATGCAGATAGCATACAGAACAAAATTCTTTTTATTTAATCAAAATTAAACTAGTAATAACAAATTGTTAAATTAATTAAAACTAGCTAAGGTACTTGATGCTAGACTTTAGTGTTGACGAATGAGTGGGTACGTATGTATGAATCTGCAAGCTTGTCGTGGAATGAGAGGTGCATGTTATTGTTCTGATGTCATCAAAACACAGAGTTGTAAATATAGTTGTTCACTAAACAAGATATTATGTAACTTGCCTCATCAATCCACGAACCACGACCAATGTTCACATCCCCAGCCGTACGACATACCTCCACCCGCTATCAGCAGAAGTGATTGAATAGTAAAACATATTTTCTCTGTTATGAAAAGTTTTGCTCAATGATAAAATCAGCAGATTGCTGCTTTGATTTGTTAGGTTTGGGGTCCAACCCCCAAACCAGCAATGTTATTTATGTTTGTGGTGTTTCAACGGTGTTTGCTCGGTTATGAAATAATTTTGGCCCTAAAGAGGTCCATGTCGTATGAGGACGTTTCGACAGCGTTAGCGTTGTCATCTTCAGGTCTATTTCTGGTCGTGCCGCTGCCTGATCGCCTCTTTTTATAGTCAGGTGCTGCCCGCTGATTGATTGGTCGGATGCTTCAGCCAATCCAGTCGCTGCTGCATACGACACGGCCCTCTTTAGGGCCAAAATTATTTCAGAACGGAGCAAACACCGTTGAAACACCACAAACATTAAACTACGACTCTGGAAGCTTACGAAATACTCATTTTATGCATGGGTTTTCATGATATCCACTAATTTCTTTTTCATGTTAATCATGCAAGAAATGACCCAGGACATGTCTGGATGTTTGGATGTTCTAATGTTTACGGACCATTGCCGACGTAGGCAGCAACCACGACGTTGGATTTAGCTGATCTGCCCTCAGCAAGGAGGTCCTCAGCACTGAGCGTTTGTTTCCTGGCAAACTTCGATTTGGCTAGAAGTCACAGTCCACATCACCCAAATGCAACATGGATGTTCATAAATACCGAATACTTTTGTTACGGCTGCGTAATAAGTACATTAAGGTTGCCACGTTTCCTCAATCCAAGAGGATAGTCCTCTTTTTTCATATTTTGTCCTCTGTCCTCTTTAGAGTCTCAGAAGGATGTCAAATGTCCTCATTATCCCCCAAAATGTGAAAAATTCACAATTTGGCTCAGCAATCTCACAAAAACTGTTTGCGGCCTTTTTTGGCATGTGTTGTATTTTAGTTAGAAGCATATTTTGACAGCTTGTTAACTTAAATGAAATAACTCTAAAATAGTAGATCTGAAGCCACCATCGTCTGGCCTCAATTTTACCTAAAATACATAAATTTGCTCCTAAAACAAACTTGAAATGAATATTTTCTTGGCAGTTGTGCCTCAAAACCCCCAAATTTTGTCCCTTTCCACATTACCGCCTGGCTTCTTTCTCTGTCTGAAACGTGGACGATGTGGCTCCGAAATTTTATCCTCTATTTTGATTTATAAAAGGTGGCAACCCTATAGTACATACCGGACACAACGCAACCCATGCTTAAAAATACTCCACCTAAATTAAAATAGTTTTCTTTACAGACAGAAGTCCAATTTTATTTTTTGTGGTAAATAAATGTCGGCAGGTTTTACAAATCCATTAGTTATAGATAGGTAGATAGTTCTAGGTAAATATCTACCTATCTAGAATGTACGTAATATTATCAAACATATTTCTAATAAATATGTGGTAAAAAGTAAATACGTGACTCTTTGATACTGTAGGTACACTGTAAAAGTACATTTAAAAATAGTTTGTATATTCATTATCTCACTACCCCTACCACTTACACTCAACTAATGATACGTTATACAAAGTTACATGGTTATACTATCTTAAATCAGTCTTGGCTCATAATTAACCCTGTTGATATTTACATATCATTATCAACTGTTAGGAATACTAAAAATTGAAAATACTAAAACCTAAAAACAATTTGTAGGTAGGTACATGCTCGATTCTCACATCCACAATCTAGAACCTTCAATAATTTGTCACATTCAAATGTGTAATACACACGTGTTTGTAGGTTCTAAAACATTTTTTCTAGCTCCCAGCTTTAATAAAACAATTACAAAGTAAGTTCTGATTAACCCAAGAATGATTTGATTTAAAAAAATCTAAATTACGTTCATCAAGATTCTTCAACTTTAATCTCAAATGACTAGTGAAAAAAACCAAGTCAGATAATATTGTAAAAGCCACATCGAGTGGTTAATTACTTACAGGAATTTTTGGGCATCCAAATATTTTGATACTCTTAGCGTTTAAGTCCTAATGCCCTGGTGCGTGAGTGTGGCGAGTCATTAAACTGCTGGCACTTCGCTAAGCTCCTTATCTTCCGAGCTGGTGTAGCTAGAGCTTGTCGATAGCAGACGTCTCACGGATTGATGTCGGTTTCCGTTTGGGACGTGGCCGTTGTCCTTTGATCCGTTAACCGCATTCACTGTTCGAGCAGGATAGTGTGGTGCTATCTTGTTCAAGATCGGGCAGAACCCAGAGCAGAACTGTCTCACCTTGAAGAAAAGTATGGAATATTAATGTATTGAACTTAGAAGTTAATAGCTTCAGAAGCTGAAAGGCAATGCAACTGTAGTACATAGTTTAGAGGTAGATTAATTCGGTGGGTTTTTCCACCACGCCTCGCATCCCATCTTAATTAAGCAACAATGTTACATGAGAACTATTGTAAATACTAAATATACTATGCCAGGGCTAACACACTTGGCTGAATCACCTACATACCTAATATTGTTGTATTTTTCAGGTGTTAAGGCATCTGGTACATTTGAGAGCGTGCGGGAGTTATGGGGCCGGCAACTAATTTTGATGGCAGGTCAAATGCAAAATTTTTAATTGTTGGTGGGGGTCAGGTCAGACGTGTATTTAGATTTTGTGGCCCATATATCCCCAGTGACAAGTGGTATGTTTCCATAAATTTAGGGGCAAGGTCCCAAAAACAAATTTAATTTAAGGATTTTTTTGGTGCAAATTTAGATGTTTGAGGTAAATTTAGGACTTGGGAATGTCAAGTTCAGAGCTACTCTTAAAAGTTTTTTTTTCTTGGTTCCGTTTCAATCCCACGAACATGCTGCGGAGAATGTTCGTGTGGTGTTCGAAGTGATATCGCAGGACGCAGTTGCCGACCCCTGTACTAGTTAGTTAGCGTTCGAAACAATGCAATATTGGGTCATGACTTCATGACAGGTTTCTTGAAAATTAACTCTCTCTAGAAGGGAGAATAAAAGCAATAACCCATGGTTGTACATACTGTGAAAACTGCTGCTACCACGCCCAAGAAAGCCCCAGCTAGGACGTCCCACCAATGATGCCGGTGATCGGTGATCCGAGTGAAGGAGCAAGACATGGACCAGACCAGACACATGCATTGCAGGTACGGAACGAGGAGGCTGGATATGTGCGGAGAGACACGCCTCTGGACGAACCACTGAAAGACAAAAGTAACGTGTGATTGCAGTAGTTTGTTGTCCTAATGTTTGAAATAGTTTAACGCAAGAAGAGGATTCAATCAACAGGCTAAGGGGTGCAGTATATTACCAACATCAAACTACCTACTTCAGAACTTTATCCTCGAAATAACAGGAAAAAATGTAACTGATTTGTCACTATGGTGAACTCTAGATTGTTTGGTAGATAAATTTGTGCAGACGTAGCTCGCAGATGGTAAAACGACCATAATTTTTGTCTTATATTGCAAATTTAATCAATGGCTATCTTGATGAATGTTCACCCGTAAGAGCAAAGGGAGAAACTATTTAGACGGCTCTGATGTTAGGTATTCTTATAAATTTAGTCTACCGATGGTTCCGTGGTTCGCTGAAGTACTCAGTAGGTTCTTGTACATGTACATGAAATTAATCTTTAAGTTGCCGTGAGCGCAAAGTAATCTTCGGGATTCTTCTAGCTGCAGTAAGTGCGGTAAAACTGGGCCTTAAATGTTGAAGATTCTCTTACAATCATGAAGATAGCAGTGAACACCGAAATCGAAGTGTGTCCGGAAGGAAATGATTTCGTCGAATCTTTCATGAAATATTTGCTATGGGTGACTCCAGTGCATGTAAACGTTTGAATGTACGACCTGCAATAGAAAGTCATACACATAAACAAGAGCGTAGCATAATCAACGTAAGCACTTCATTAGAAAATAGCTGCCAAAACATACCCAGGAGTGCAGTTGGCAGCCATGTCGGGGCGGCAAGTGTCGAGGAAATGTGGTCTCGGTTCGCCGATCAATGTTTTGGCGACGTCAGTCAAGAAGAGAACGACCAGCACCCCAATGAGATACTCCTTGTACCACTGCCACATGATCTTGGCTCCGTTGACCACCCGGCGTTTGAATGGGCTAGACATGTTGTACGCATCGTGCGAACAGTTGCTGGCTTCGACCACCCACATCTGTAAGCAGACCATCAACAATTAGGTCACACACACTGCAATTAACAATGGAATATTGTGCGTGATTGATGATTATACTAGCGTTCATCTAACCCCATCATCATTTGTCTATGATACTAGTATACCACACACGTTTTGCAAGTGCAGGTGAAACCCATTTAATAAAAATGTTATATGTGTATGGATGTCTTCCATATCTACACTATACATCTACTTGTTTAGGTTATCTTTATACAGAAATACCTAACTGGCATTTTAGGAATGTACTGGGTTTAATAAATAGTAATGATTTTGAATAGCTGGTACCTTCCGGCATTAAGGTAGGTACCTACATAGCTAAGAGCCGAAGATACATGGGAGTTGGGCCCAGAATAATTTTAATTCATTATTTTTCCAAATGGATATAGATACTTTTTTAAATATTGAGCATTTATAATTTAAATACAATTAGAATTGGTGGTTTAGTATATTAATATTAATTCAAAAATGTCATGACTCTTAGTTCATTTCGCCATAGAGTGCATGAGGCTACTATCATCTTAAGTTTTTCATAGGCTCGGTAGCTCTGTTGGTACTGGGTAGAGCAATAGACCAGCAATTTGGAAGACAGAGGTTGGAGTCCTTGTTGAGACTGACGTTTTTGAAATGATATGAGTATTTTACACAATGAAAGCTGGCTTTCCAGCAGATTTGCAATGCGAAATCTGTAGCGATTTTTCCAAAATCTTGGGTGTTTAGCCAACCAGATACTAGAATTATTTACATTGTTGTAATTTGCTATGTCTGATTGGCTGGAGAAAACAGTTGACGAAAAATTTCTGCCTTTTTCTTATGGAAGCACAGCTTAACTGTACCAGGTTTCATGGTACAATATCTCGTCATCTTTACTATCATGTACAACGTTTGGTTGAGCCCAACCTCTAGAAATTGCACTTACAGCAATTAACGGAGACACTATTGTAACGCTAAGTAGTACGACCGTGGAAATCGTGTCGCCCCTGAATTTGTGAGAAATCCCCGGGTCCTTGCAGTAGAATCCACCAGGGATATTCGGAAGCACTCCATACTCGACAACGGCGATGAATGTTATTACTGAAACATGGCAAATCAAATGCAACGGTATAGCAGTAAACATATTGTAGCATATACTCTTGGAACTAGGTACTAGGCTGGTTACGAACTGTACTAAAATTATAATCTTAATATATTGATTTTATGATGTAGGTATTACCTTAGAATAGGTTACATAATTATGTACAACTTTTAGTTAGCTATAAATGAATCTTTTTTCGATCAGTCTAACGTGAATAGATTAACAGGCGGTAGGTATAACCTGCTAACATTTTTACACAATTTGACACATACCATTTTGGTCTAAGGTTTGTATAATATAGTTTATTTTTGTCTATGTTTGGCATTTCAATATAGGTACCTACCCCCACCACCACCACCAGACCATAACAAAAATAATTAAATTGATATTTTGTTTTTAATCTGCTCTAACACCTCCATAGATTTAAATCGTACGTAGGCGGGAGATTCAACATCAGAATTTAGAACGGAAAATAATCGAAAGTTTAAAATAATTTCGTTTCATTCAAACCCAGTTTACAAATATTTTTTATCTACAATCAGAGAACAGACATGAGCGATTTGGACGAGTCTAAAAAATATCGGAAGTGTTGTTTGTTGAAGAAACTTGCTAACAATTTACTGTCACTTTAGTGCTAATAGCAGCAACAATTGCACCATTTAATTAATTAAACCAATGGTCAATGGACAATGACCATGAAAAAGTTCGCCAAGTAGCAATCGGTAAAATGTCAAACGTCCCCATAGAATTCTACCCCGTGTGATCTTTATCGTATTATGATAAATCGCGCCGGTAAGTCGGTGTAACCTCGTAAAAAACAAGCAATAAACCGGTCATTGCCTTGAGTTGCCTTCCTCCACTCCAATTAATTTAACTCGATGCCTTCTCTTTTAAATAATGATTGTCAATCTCGACTTACGTAATGCAGCTCTGTATCTTGTCTTCATCTCGGCCTCCTGGCTCCTAGACTGAGACCGTTTAAAATTCAAACGTTTGAAACTTTTTATCCGTTTTTCAACCAGAAGAACATGAATTCTGTTGAGACGACGTCTCGTCTAGCAAGCTGGAAGAACGAGCGAGCCTGGTGAGAAGTGAATCTAGGCGTCATGAAGCATAAAACGCAAGTGATAGAGAGACGATTGAATGACCTCGCGCGTTCACCAGAATCACGTCATCAAAGAAATGGTTGATAATAACGCGTGAAGCCGTAATGAACAAATAAAACTAATCTACCTTTAGTTTGAACAACTTGTCCGGTTTGCTACACACGACAGACTATGCAATATGCATATCCTGTACTGTGTGTTACGTAAATAGTTGACAGGAAAAACTGTTTTTGCTTATTTTTCCTCTGTTAGTACAAACAACCATACATGGTGTAGGGTAGCAAATTAACATGTCAAAAAAAATAGAAACAGAACAGAGCTGGTAACCTGTTATCACACCTAGTTATAGTTCTAGTATCTCTATTATCTTATCATCGCATCACTTCACTTTTGTCGGTAACGAGATGAAAATAAAGCCCACATGCAAATGAAATAAGGTAACAGCAATGTAAACATCTTTTTTTAGACTTCTTTCTTAGCAAGAGTTTAAAAGTTACATCATATATTAGAACCACTATCAGTCATCGCAGTGGAGCTTTTGCATAACTAAGGGGCATAGCAGCAGGGTATTTATGGGCTGTTATACCAATTAGAAAATGTGGGGGGGGGGGGGGGGGGGGGGGGGGAAGACGGATTCATGGTTCACGATGATGGGCCGTGAATCAATGTCAATGTCACCCCAGGGTCAACCTATTTCGCGTGCTGACGGAGTCGACCAGTCACACTTTATAAACTTAATTTTTACTTTCCAAATTCCCGTTGTTTTTTTTTCTTTCAGCTTTCGTTATGTGGAGGGACCGCTCTTGAGAAGGGGGGGGGGGGCTATGACTGGCAGTTACACTAGATAAGATGGATGGGTTTGCGGCTCTGAAGTAAAGGAACGCATTTGCCGGAGTTTTGCGTTAGATGCCTACTATCCGTGTTATTTATATACTTGAAGCATTTTCAGCCCCACCACATCACAGTTGTTAAATCTCTGTGACAAGAATCGAAATAAAATGAACCGTCTTCTTAAAAAGTCAATAAAAATAAGAGAAGAAATCAGATGATCGTGATAAATCTAAACTTTCGCTGTCAAAATTGAATAACATTGTCATCGGCAGCAAACCAGAAAACTCTTTCAGCAAATGGAATCGGCTCGATCGTTTTCTTTTGGGCAGAAAAACGGGCTCACAGCTGGTACAGAGAGCTCGTAAAGAGACTGGCTGATGCCCTTTTGCTGAAAGAACTGGTCCATACCAAACGGCAAACGGTTGAGCATGCTGTGCTGGACACACCGGACTCTCGTAAGATCACAGCTGCTAAGCAACATTGCGCTGGGTCAGTGGTTGCAGTTATTCCAACCCCTAGTTTTATTCGGGAGTGGTTAGAGGGTTTGAAGCTCGTACAATAACTTCACTCCCCTTGAGATCAACCTCGTGACAGTACGGAATCCAGTGGAGGTATCCTGTTCGAGTTGTACCGTCCTTCGAAAGGGACGTTGAGCGGTGGTCCCCTTGGTGCTTTTCGGCCGGAGTAGGCTACGTGCCGGCATCATGTTTCTCCTCTTTTCTCTTAGGTTCATTATCATCCATATCATTACCGACGCCATTTGATCAATTCCAATAAGCGGACAGCCGAGTGCGTCGTTAAGCACCAAATAATAAATCCCATGGCAATACCCAAAACAGCGAAAACTTCCGAATTGTTACCTTACGGTGGAGACTACATACAAAAAAAATACCACCAAAAAGATATGTTTAGGAATTTGGTGAATGAATTAAAAGTGTTCACATTCAAATACACGTACCTACTTTTGGTGGCAAACCAAATAAAAACTCATCAAACGATAATCCGAATCTGATAACATTCACCTTGCACTCATCGTGAGTATGAGTAATTATGGCAATACACATACTAGTCATGTGATCTCCATGATACCATTTCTCGGCCTCGGAATACCTAATAGACCTCTTGCAAAATGCCCGTCGGTGAAAAATTGTGAGGCCACGCATTTCTCATGGGGGTACGTTTGTATTTAGCCTTCTTGACTCTGGATTAAGCCTTTTTGTAAGTCGATCACTTTAAAAATTGCCATTTTAGACTCTGCTTCATAAAAGCAGTCCTATAAAAAAATGCACTTTTACCATCTCTAGAACGGTAATTTCAGAGTTAATTGGAATTTGAGCTTTAATTGGCGATGGACCATTGTAAGCATTTTCATACCATCGTCATTACGTTTACTAATTAAAAACGTATCCCGATTAGACATGCATTCGCAAAAAAAAAATCGTCCTTATCGACTCAAACGTCTCAAGCCGAAGTAGTTGAGATCCGTTTGGGGACCTGGAATTTGGCGCGGATGAATACTTAAATTTGTATAAGCTTACAATAAACAAAAACTTAGTGAATTGGTCCTGAGAGATAACATTACTGGCGATACTAATTGCGTTTCCAACGACATTTCTCGTATTTTGTGTCATCAATTATTCAAACACTCGTATTTAACACGTATTGATGAGCGTGGAAATGAAAAAAACAGCTCAGATTTGGAAGTTTCAAATATGGCCTTGGAAACCTAATGGTAACAAGAGTTGTATATTAAATTTCTTTTGACACATGTCTTCTTCCTAACCTTAGCACAAGTTTTCAAAAAAAAAAAAAAAAACTTTTTTCTAAGCTGGGTAAAACTGCTAAGAAGTTCACTAATAAATTCCTAACGTTTCGGGTACTGTTCCGGTAGCATCATGAGAAGTACACCTGAAGATGCCTACGGAACAGTTCGCGAAACGTTGGGAATTCACGAGTGGACTTCTAAACAGTTTTACCCAGTTTAGTGAACAGTTTTTTTTGGAGATTTATATATTATTGTGTCTGTGCGCAGATGTGTGCTTGTATGAACTGACTAGTGATTAGTGAGTGAGGATCTGCTGTAAGGATGAACGACGTGATTGGCACTATACGGAAGTTCGTGATTATCTCTGTGCTACAGGATCTAGAATGTGTCGCACTTGACACAGCGGGGGTCGAACCCAAGATTGCCTGTCAAGTGTCAACGTAGTGCAGCACTTTGCTTTGTTTGATTTGATTCGCACTCGACTCCAAGTCTTCGCCCTGCATGAAATTGGTCGTATGCCGTCTGTGAATCATAGGGTGATGATAAGGCTGATGATGAAGCTTACAGAGACGAGAAGAAGCTCGGTGCCGGCACGTAGCCTACTCCTGACGGTAAGCACCAAGGGGGACCGCCGCTTAACGTCGGGGGAGGGGCAACGGGGAAAACCCACCCGATTTGAAGTTTATTTTAATTACTGCAGCTAAACTATACTTAGCAGAGAAACCAAATTTAGCTTAACTCCACAAGAATTTGACTGGCTTTCTAAACAAATGTGATTCAAATTTATATATTTATCGGTTTTTAAAAAAACCTGATTTAAGTTGAAAAAATGATAAAATCCCACTTAAAATCAGGTTTTTCAAAAAAGTTAAAAAAACAAACATTTCCAATACATTTGTTTAGAAAGCCAGTTAGATTCTCGTGGAGGTAAGCTAAATTTGGTGACTCTGCCTCTTATAGTTTAGCTGCAGTAATTAAAATAAACTGAAAACCTGATGTGTTTTTAACCTGCCCCTCCCCCCACCTTAACGTCCCTTCTGAAGGACGGTGCAACTCGAACATGAGGATTCCTTCACTAATCCGTGCTGTCGAGATGGTTTCTCTTCGTGCAGTGAAGCTGCTGTGCTAACTTTCAAGCCTCCAACGTCTCTCCCGAACAGAACTCAGTCTTGGGGTGTGGGGTGTGGGGTTACCCATCCAACCTCTGACCCAGTCAAGTTTGTGTTGACGTTCAGACGAATTTTTAAATACCTCTGCTGGCTCTAACGTTGAAGTTGCCGGTGATAGTAAGTGTGAGAGTTAGCGATAAATAAACAAACCAAGTCTAGTCGGAATTGCCCTTTTAAAATATTTTCCCCCAAATCGCCCAAAACGCCTGTCGCAAATGCTTAATGTGAGTCTTTTTTGATAGCCATAACAGGAAAACGAGTGCAAATTTAAAAAAATTGCTTTCGTATAAACCTAGTTTATTATTTTATCTAGAACTTCTTCGCCCACTATCATAGGCAATCTTCAACGATACAGACAGCAGGGGCCTACACGAAAAGCGGTCGGATAAAGGTGTCTTGCGTGACTCACCATGTGAATGCATAGGCGCTACGCCGTTTTCCGTCGAGGGGATCTTCACTTTTCATCCATACGGGCTACGGTCATACGGCAAATCATGTTAGGTACTAACTTTTCGCTCACTTCCAACATCAAGCTCTAACCGCTAATATTGGTGGTGAATGGGCTTTTCCTTTGCTTACGGACACGGGTTAAGAGTGCTTAGCATAGAAGGTTTTTAATACTGTAATTAACCTTAAACTTTTAACTGAAACCTTAAACCTTAAA
>QKMV01002617.1:0-12912 GCA_003287335.1 Lednia tumana
TAAAAAAACTGTTAATAACTGGGTTAAACTGCTGAAAACTTCTAACAAATAAACTGCCAACGTTTCGCTAGCCTTGCCGAAAGCGTAGCCGAAAGCTTCATCGGGGCAAGTTTAGCAAGTTTGCACAAGTTGGCAGTTTATTTGTTAGAAGTTTTCAGCAGCTTAACCCAGTTATTAACAGTTTTTTTAAAAAGTGTTTATATTAACCAAGTGTGATATTATTTTTTACAGGAACATAAAACACTCATCAATCTAACAAGGTCACGTTTACGTGCTGTTGTCAGCGTCTCCATCCGAAACGAGGGTTGTTGGTGCCAACCACCCACACATTCTTGCCATGGCTGTAACTCGAGAGCGTAGCCGAGAGTATGAAAATCCATTCGACGATTTTGTTACCCATAGAGCAAATGGGTTGGTTGATCTAAAGGATAAAAAAGTGAGTTCAATGGAACTTTACATTGTAATAAAAATATGACTAAGTTAGATAGGTAGCTGAAGGTTCAAATAATCAACTAACAACATCTGGTGATAAAAAATCATGCTTGTGCCTCGTACTTGGTTTCAGCTAAAGAAGAAGAATTTTGAGCATCCATCTTTTGTATATTATTAATTGTTCTTCACTAGCTGAGCCATGAAAGTAAACATATACCTACAGGCGAGAGCCTCGCACATTAACGTACCGTACGGTGCCGCATGACCATGTGGTAGAGAAAAAAAGTATCGCGCTTTTCATAGGCTGTGCAGCATCGCACCGCATTTTCAGTGGAGGCAAGCTCTCATCTGCATCCAGCTAAACTAATATAGATCCTACCTAGGGCCTGATTCTTGAGATATAAAACATTGTTTAAGCCATGCGTTGCGCATTGATTTAATACACGGAACAGATGCCCAAAGCATGTAGCATAAACCATGCGTTTTAATACGAGAATCGGGGCCCAGACATCTGCGTCTTTAACTTTGTATTATTGTTTTGTGCAAGCTACTATTTTGTTGTTATATTTTGCAGATTTTGCCAGAATTTCTACAGCTGGTGGGTAGGTTTTGCACCAACACATTGATTCCACAGATGAATGAGGGTATTTTAACCACTGATGCGAGTGATTACTCTGTATATACGGGTACCATGGGCATTGCCTTTGTGTACAATCTCCTCGGTGAAAGGCAAAAAAAGCCGCAGTATATTGAGGTATTTCAAGACTTTAGGTATAATAGGTGCATTCTCTTCCTAAAATAGTAGTTTCATTCAGTTGCATTACACACAAATTATCTGTCCAACAACCTTTATTTTGGCTTGACTGTCTGATGCCTGTGTCCTTGAACTTCAGCGTGGCATTCAACTAGTAGAAGAAGCATTGCCTCACCTGAGGCGGTCTCAGGTCAGCTTCCTCTTGGGGGATGCAGGTCCTCTTGCCATCGGTGCCGTGCTTTATCATAAGCAAGGAGCCAAAGATCTTTCCACGCAGCTGATCATCAGGTACCTATCTGAACTCTTCTGTCTAAATCTAACTAAGATTGTGAGTTCTATTCACGTTCATAGCCGCAGACTCCCTCTCTAGTAAAAGCCGTCACCCCTATTTTTAACAAACGCCAGCCTCCTCACCGTCATCGCCTTCCTATTCCCCAAATTGCAACTCATAGCCTTCTTATATTCAAAGAGATTCTACACTTAAAACTCAGTAATGATTCCTCTCCTCCTTCCAAGCTCGAAACAAACACCCTATACCTAGCTATTTTCGTACATTAATTCATTAATATATTTATTCTGTATTGCACACTTTTCTGTATCTAAGTCAAAATATTAAGTATACTTCAAAAACACCTGCAGCCCTAGGGCTGGGGCCATGACTGTGCCATTGCCGTCTACTGGGACTTGTGTAATCACTTGAGTACATAGCAGCGAAGTGCTGTCCTCTTGTCAACAAGTCGCTTGCCTCCCTCTCCTCAGAGGTGCCTTAACCACCCACTCAGCAAAGTGTCTTCCAGGATAGGTCAGTTGACAAAGCACTCGACTGGAAATCAAGAGGTCCTGAGTTCCTATCTCCGTTCGGATGCACATTTTTCCGCTAGCCACCCATTACATAATATATTATATGACACCACCCTAGGTAGCCATTTTTCAAGCTAGTGGCAAAAGTTGGGCTCAAGTGCATCAGTCTGAATATTAATTTGAACTATTTTCTCGCGACTTGCAGACTCACGTCCCTGCTGAAGGATGTCTTGGAACTGGACAATGACGAAGTTCTCTACGGGAGAGCTGGCTACCTGTACTCTCTGCTTTATATCAACAAGCACATCGGTCCCAACACCATTCAGCCAGATATCATTCAGCAGGTGGGCTGGGGTCATTACTAGAATGTCAGACCATGCGACACCATGTCGGACCATGCTCTACCTAATTTCAGAATCACATGAATGCATATCATATGGGTGGACGAGTTTTGAAGATGCAGAGAACAAAATTATGATATGACAAGGGCTTCGCGGTAAGACCAGTTGTGGACAATTGTTGGATGAGCGTAATGCATCTAGCAATTTACTTCTTTTACGGTGGAAATTTTGCAAGCCGCTTACATTTTTTAACAAAAGGTTTGTCGCCAAGAAATGTGCGTTAAAGTGGTAGTTAAAAGACGGTTTGAAAAAAAACAAAAGACTGCTTGAAGGATCTCTCCGACTTTGAATTTAAACAGTATATAATGTAAAGAATGCCAGTCAATGCAGAATGCCAAAAGGAGAAAAAAAATGGCGGCGGGACGAATTATTTTCTTGCCGTAATTCAAACTCGCCGCGCTGCTCTAGTGACGTAGTAGAATGGAGAGATCCAGCCGGCTGGTCAGCCTCGCTCGCTTGCAGAGGCGATCACAGTGCGCTCGCTTATTTTTCCGGTGCTGGATTCGCAATAGTTTCTTGCTAGCCGGGTGTTTTCGTCTCGAGGAATTGCGGATCTGGTGATTAAATACTTTTGTTTAACAGCCGTGAAACAGTCGTGAATAAAATTAATAGCAGAAGAATACAAACACAGGTATCTTAATATTATAACAACTCGAACAAAAGTATTTAATCACCAGATCCGCAATTCCACGAGACAAAAACATCCAACTAGCAAGAAACTAGTGCGAATCCAGCACCGGAAAAATGAGCGAGCGCACTGTGATCGCCTCTGCAAGCGAGCGGGGCTGACCAGCCGGCTGGATCTCTCCATTCTACTACGTCACTAGGGCAGCGCGGCGAGTTTGAATTACGGCAAGAAAATAATTCGTCCCGCCGCCATTTTTTTTTTTCCTTTTGGCGTTCTGCATTGACTGGCATTCTTTACATTATATACTGTTTTAATTCAAAGTCGGAGAGGTCCTTTAAATTACAGCTTTCGCTCAAAATTTTATTCAATCTTTTTTGAAACATTAAATGTTCTTGGAAAGTTTCACGAAGTAAAATGCAGAACTTTGGCATGGAGAGTGTGACATTCATTTTAATCTAAAAATACCAAAAAAAGCAATTTCCAAGACATCTAAAGTCAAATTAAAAAATTTTAAGTTGAAACCTTGGAAAGGTATCTTGCAGGTTGAAAAAGTGGAAAAAGTTGAAAAATTAACAAAACCTTACAGAAATGCAAATTTCAGGAAAAATATTTTGTGGACTGCGCCCAAAACCGTGGCAGATCTAAGTTCACGAATTTTGAAGGTTACCTGATAATTGAGTTTAGCTAGCATCGTGAAAACAAACCGACACCAAAAACCAAAAAAAAATGCCAAAATTTTCTACGGCCAGTCGAATTGAATTCTTCGCTACCCTCATCCAACAAGTTGCCAAGCTAAGAAAAGGTTCAATGGTATAGAGTACTTGGAGCATTTTTGGAATGTCAATTGTGATTGTAATGCTGACTGGGGGGGGGGGGGGGGGGGGGGGGGGGGAATTAGAGATAGGCATACACTTTCAAGTGGGAGAGCATACTTTTATGCCAAGGGCGATGGTGGCAATTAAGGCAGGAAGGTATCGCAGAGACTATTTTGTGGGTGTAACCCAGTATGCTCTCTCACATTATAGACTGTAGAAGAGAATTGATTTTCTATTGAGACGTATGTAATTCCTGGCAAATGCTGGGATAGTGACTCCACCACACAGGGCGTCTTGCCCATCTCCTTACCAGCTTCCTATGGGGGACAAAATATAGTCTTTGCTGAAATTCGAGTGATTTTACTCAAGTTTTGACTCCCTCTAAATTTCCTAATAAGCATACAACTACTTGTAGCGGAATGGTGCCCTCTAGTGGAATTTGCAAAGTTTCTAAGCATTGGCTCGGTCCACCAGGTGATTGCTGCGGTGCTTTGCTCTGGACAGAAGCGAGCTCGCAAGGAAAAGAGAAACGTGCCATTAATGTACAAGTGGCACGACAAATACTACCTTGGGGCTGCCCACGGCCTCGTTGGCATACTCTACGTCCTTCTGCAGGTACGTGTGCATGTGCCGAAACCCATCCGGTATTGAAAGATTATGTAATTTTCGGTTGAATACACTTCACAGGGAAAAGAGACTTAATAATTGTTGATAGTCAATTTTTGTCATGATACAGGTGTATAAATTCCAGGTGTGATATTTGGATGAAACCTTTTGTTGTTCTGAAGAGATCTAAAATGTAAATAATTTCATATCTTTTGATCCAATTGATCCAATTAAATTGATTTGACTGTCATTATGAATAAGAAACGATTAACCACTGTCGCTTGCCACGGTTGGAATTTTTGTTTTTCTCAGTTTTTTTGACACTACGTACACAATTTTTTTTTTTAATTCTTTCGACACGAAATACCAGGCTTTACTTAAAATAACGCATTTTTTAAGAATGTAGTTTGTAAAGTTTTTCTGCTTGAGTAGCCAACCATAGTTTCCAAAAAAAAAACTACTTTCCAAGTTCAATATTGTTCGATAAAAATCGTGAATTGTAACATGAAGCCACGGCCAGAAATAAAAATAAAAGTGGGTGGACGGTGTGGACCTGCGTGATGTACACTCTATTTTCTGGGAGAAAATACTTTTCCACTAGGAGCGCTGGTGACAATTCACAGAGGAAGGTATGGCTAGAGAACCTATTTTGTGGGTGTTACGCAGTATGCTCTCTGAGACTGTAGACCATTCCATCACTGGTTGTCACCATGGTTGTTCAGAGGATAAAATTGCTTGTAAAAATGTTGGACCTTTCCAATATTGGCACTCACAAGAACCATGCATGTTCAAATATATTTTATTGCTGAAAGTAACAAATCCCACATTTAGAAGTGGTTGCGTTAGAAATCATCATATTTTTTAACAATGCCCGTTATTGCTGTGAATCGATGGTATCACGTTGGCATCCGCATGCTCCAGGCGGCTGAGTACCTGAGCAAGACGGAGTTGGAGTCGCTCATACGGCCGAGCGTGGACTACCTGCTCGCTACCCGCTACAAGTCGGGAAACCTGCCGTCGTCCATCGGCAGCGGCAGCGACAGCCTGGTGCATTGGTGCCACGGCGCCCCGGGGCTAGTACATCTGCTCTGTCTTGCATACAAGGTAGCCCTTCTTGCGTACAGAAACCAGCGCTAGAGTTCCACCGAGTACTTCAGAGTTTCGCAAGAGTTTTATAAACGTTACTATGTGGTAACGATTTAAGGGGTGGATCCTGCCAGTTATAGTCCCTCATCGAATTCAAATTTTGCACAGTGGCCAAGAACAGTGTGGTTCACAATGTGGTAAAATTTTAGGAACTTGTCGTGTCCAGTTATTGAGTAACAAAGCTTCAAAGATAATTATTTTAACGTAACAACCTTATAGCAGCCATTGAAAAAACCTCCACTATTTATGTTAAAAACTGCACTAAAATTGAAAAAATATTAAAACCACTTCAAAAACTTGAGCTTACTTGAGGACTCAAACCCCCGACCTTTTGCTTTCATGGCAACTGCTCTACCACTGAGCTGTACCACTTGACTTGAGCTAAGCAAGGTACATCTCAGTGGTACAGCTCAGTGGTTAGAGCAGTTGCCATGAAAACAAAAGGTCCGGGGTTCGATTCCTCGAGTAAGCAGGTATTTTTGAAGTGGTTTTAATATCCTTCAAATTAATACTAGCCGTGTATTTGGCTTTAAATTTGCTATCGTTGCACTAAAATTATTTTGTGTTGTGGATTGTTTTTAAAAACTTATTTATAAAATAAGGAACCATTAAAAAAATTGCGAGGGTACCCAACACATGCTAACGTTGGAGCTTTTAAAAGTATCTTTTAATTTTATATCTGAAAACTGTTACAATCTACTGCCTACTGACTATAAAAGCCTTGGTCCAGGATTACTTATAATGCTTTGTATTTGATGCTGATCTCTTCATTGGTGGGCTGAGGTCTGTAAGAACAGAACACTGCTAACGTTGATTCGATGTGCTACAATGTGTGCCTGCCAGGTGTTTGAAGACGACCGCTACTTGAGTGGCGCTTTGGACTGCGGAGAAGTTGTCTGGCAGCGAGGCCTTCTCACCAAGGGCTACGGGATTTGCCACGGCGTTGCAGGGAACGCGTACACTTTCCTGCAGCTCTATCAGACCACCGGGGTGAGCACACTGGCCGTGGCCCTCACACATTACCTAGGGATTACTCTTAATACTAGAGATGACTTCAGGTAGTTGTCCAATCGATCCCTTTTCGAATTCATTGCTAGTCGATTCCAATTGAAGGTATCGGATAATGTGAATTCCGAGCGTTTAAGCTGGTAACTAAAAGAATTTTTTAAAAATGCGAGAGATGGCAGCACTCAGCCACAATAACCAGAAGCTAGCAGTGTCAGTAGTATTTCACGTTTGGCGTGCTGTCCAATTGCTCTTCCGCCAGTTGCCTCAAGGTCAAGTCAACTGTCGGTCACTTGCCTGCTGGGCTTTGTTGATCGTTGCATGTCAGGTTGTGTCAATGTAGGAAACAACAAAATCTATTTTTTTCCAGGAATCGATTTCTATCGATTCTGGGTGTCAAGTAATCACCACAAAAATTGATCTACTGGATAGGGGATGAGTAGAGATTCTGTTTTTTGACAATAAATCATAGTTTTTTAGTATGGATGTGGGGTGTCAAAGAGGCTGGAATACTTCTTGTCTTGAGTGTGGAATGTGGCATCCAGAAGAGAATGTTACAATAAAAAATCCAGAGTCAAAATCCAAGGTCATCGAGCCACTACACTCTAGGAAATTCAAACACATTGCCTTGGTTTCGAGATGGTACTTTGGGAATAACATGTGAAATATGGTTCATTTAACAGCTAACCTCATAGCATTGTCTATTTTCCAACACAATTTTGATGTCAAAATATCGATAAATACTACCCGAAATACAAGTTATGAGATAGTTACAACATAGAATTTTTCAATGTGTTTCAACACATTGCCTTGGTTAGGGGATGGTATTTTTAGAAATAACATGTGAAATAAGGTTCAATAGACATCTAACCATGAACATTGTCCATTTTCCAACACATTCACATCATTTGATGTTAAAATATTGTTAAATACTACCTGAAAAACATGTTATGAGATTAAATTCTTAAGACTCATGTCTTCTACCTAATTTACCTAATTTTGTTTGTTAGAAGTTCTCAGCAGTGAAACCCATTTACTACTAACAGTTTTTTGAAAGTTATGAGATAGTTACAACATAGAATTTTTCCATATGTTCCAACACATTGCCTTGGTTTGGAGATGGTTTATCTGTAGTGTGTATTAACAACTAGCTAAAGAACTCGTTTTTATATAACTAGGGCATGAGATACCAGGCATAGTATGAACATTGCGTTTTGAACGAACAGCCGTCCAGTCTGAAAAAAGACTCGTCACAGATGAACGCACGGTATCCAAAACTCGTTCAGACGAAACATCAGGCGAAGAAGCCGCAGAACTAGAAACCAGCACCGATCGCACTGTAGAAATACTACCCACTTTTGCAGGCAAATTAGACGATGAAACCTCAAGAGTCTACAGAAGAAACATTGGGCGATGAAGCCACAGAATTCGAAGCACGCACAGTTCGGAACATTCTCCACTCTTGCAGGAAAATTAGCCGATGAAGCCACTGTGCTTGAAACATGCACAGATCGCACAGAAGGAACATTACGCACTTGTTCAGGCAAATTAGGCAATGATACCACAGAAACCGAAACTCACATAGATTGTACAGAAGGAAGAACCATTGCAGTTGCATTGGCTCAAACAAAAGGTGGTGAAAACTCATCCGGTAGAAAGATGAAGGGTTCTCCAATATGAGGATTGATCATTGAGGTTGAAAACCGTTGTTCTGAGAAAGCATGCACATGCTTGGCAAGAATAGCATTGCCTTTGATAGATGCATACTATCCGTAGCAACGAGCTCGCGATTATCAAACTTACACCTCAAAGGGACTAAACAGATTTCCCAACGGCATCATAGCTGATGAAGAGCTGCATTCAAATCTACAGCCTTTCTGTTCAGCATTGTCTGGGCCAACGGTCTGGCAGCCAGCTCAGAATGGATGCTAGGGTGCCGTGGCAGAATCTCTGCTGTTGACATCTGAAGGAGTGGATTGAGATTTTTTGCAATGGTGAGCAAATGCTCAAAGTCGCCAACATTATTAAGCACCGACCGGCGATGTATGATGCCCATGGCTCCCACATGGAGAAGAACAGATCGAAAGTGGGTAATTACTGCCTCCACATGGGGGCAAGCTGGATACTCGTATTCCTATAGCAGGAAATTACTGCTAAAGGCGTAACAGTAAGCTTATCTAAATAATCTGGGAGATACTTAACCAGCAAGTCACCAATTATCAGATCCATTCTTGAATTTACGCTCTCGAGTCTAGGAACGTAAAAGATTAAGGTTAAGAATTATATTTATTTCACAATCTACTGGCATAGCTATTTGAATTAATTAGCAGCATGATGATTAATGCAAGAAGTAAGGCGCAGGATACTGCCAGTCAACGTTTGGGATTACTTTAAATTTATACTCACATTAATCAAGAGAGTAGCTTAGCAACGAATTCTTGTAGCAGCAACGCTTCTGAATAACTTTTTTTTTTAACGAGAATCCCCACCGCCGTTCAACACGACTTCCTACAAGGAAATATCTTTATACAAGGCTGTGGAATCGACTCTGAATTCTATGTTGAAAAATATTTGTTGAAACTTTCTCAGATAAAGGCCAGATTCTTGAGTGTGTGGGTTGGTGGCAAAAAGAGGTACAACTTACTACAAGAATAACACTGTAAACACATCTGAGAAGTGAGAGGAGAAGTATAACTTGTCTGTGCAAGCTTATACACGCAGCTAATACCTGTTTCAAGCCGTTGATCATACCTCTCAGGCAACAAGTTGTTATTATTATTATCAGCCTGTCATTAGGATTCTGATAGCAATCCGTTGAATAGATGCGAGCTGTACTTTTTAATAAAAATTGTATTTATTTTTCCCATTATATGTATCATCAAATAAGTTGGTACAACAGAAAAATGCACTTTTATAACAGGAGCCCCCTTAGGCGCAAGTCTGTGTGAGCGGATGACATTAAAAGACCAGCTTACCAAAATTGCTTGCAGGAGCTGAAGCACCTTTACCGCGGCAGTCAGTTTGCGTATTGGTGCACCTTCTACCCGCGCCGACAGAACCGCGAGCCTGATCAACCACTCTCACTCTTCGAGGGTAAGCCCACTTTTAGCACCTATGCCCGTTGCTGGCAGTGACTGTACTTAGCTGTGATATTTTGCGAAAATGTCGCTCCCAGAGATGTGCCTTGAAAGCTGAATGCTTTATTGCCAAAAATATTTTTGAACCGTTATGCAAAATGGTTAAATAAACAAATATTTGATCATTTAGTTCTGGAATTGAGGTGAAAGCTATACAAGAATGCATACCTTTTACATATTTAATAGTTGGACGTAATCTGAAATACAATCGGAAGCATACTAATTAATAGTATAACCAGTATGCTTGCCTGAGATTTGAAATTCAAATGGGATCTCATGCAAGTAGGTACTACAGCATTATCTCTGGAGATTTCTGACATTTAATCGAGGCAAAATTTTGAAGAAAATGAATTTATTTTATGCAATTTTGAGATTTGGCTTCCAGAGTGACGTAAAATTACCGGTAACATTGAAAATGGTAATATTAATGGTGATATTATAATTTTTTGGATTTAAATGAAAGCAGTGTAGATAGATTGATAATATGCAATAAACCGACATTAGAATTGATAGCTATGAAAATACCACGATTCTAACATGGATTTGTCAAGAAGAAATAGAAAGAAAAATTGAAACTCAGTATGTCTGAAAGTCAGTAACATTCTCTGAGAGTGAACCACTTTTGGCTACTCGGCCGCTTCTGGGCTAGGTTAAGTGATTAAAAGAAACTTAAAATCATTAGAAATTAGCTTAAAATTAGCTCGCGCCATCATTTATTTGAAAAAAATAAGTTGCCGTAATTTTTCAACGTTACTGATCGGATGGTAATATTACCACTTCACATCACTAGTTATGCAACAAAGTACTGCGTTGGGAAATGTGAGCTGCACTAGCCTGAACAGTTAGGCTCATTGATCGAATGCTACTGAGCGGTGTTGAATTGAGCCACAGTTTCTCGGTGGACTGAGTATCGTCTCCGCTTCCGCAGGTATGGCTGGCGTGCTGTTCATGCTCATCGACTTCCAGCAGCCCTTGGAAGCTCGCTTCCCGGCGTTCTCCCTTTAATCCACCGGCCGCAACCCGCTACCTACTAGACCGCCCCCTCTGTATCATTTCGTGGAGTTTGTAGCGTATAAATCCTCAGTGCTTCTCGTATCAATGTTCTGTCCACTTTCCAGTTTTCACTGTAATCTACGTCGACAAGTGGCGACTGTAACGAATGCAAGTGTTCACTGTTGATTCACCGTGTCTGTTAAGATTAACGAGGCTGCCATTACGATGAATTGCAAATGGGGCAATAAAATTTTAAAAAGGAAGTGCCGAGTTATTTTCAGTGGCAATGATTCTATTTTTAAATGGGTCTTATGCCTTTTAATAGTTGCTAGAATTTTATCAATAAGGCTGGAAAACAAATGAAATACCTAGTATGAAGAATGTAGTATGTAGTATGTAGAATGAACTCTACACAATTCCAAATACCTAGTACTTTGAAGGAATTTTATATTAATTTTGAGTTTTGACTGATAATTCTAGCATTTCATACAAAAAAAATGTATGGAGCTTTTTAAGTTCCATGATAGATGTCTTTGCACACCTATATCTTGGTGGCGGTCCTGCCCACTGACGAAATGCGGCCAATGGAGGAGAAAATTTGGCGAGGCCCTTCGACCCAAGAAATGAATGCTGGCATCTGCTAATGCCAGTTTCCGTACAGAGATTTAGCTTTGACAAAAGATGTAGATTGCAGCGTATGAATTTATCAAATAAAAGTTTCAAGCCGTGCAGTTACTCGAATCGTTGAGTCTATCAGATGACTGTGAATAAGCTACCTAGATAGAGAGTGACTTGACCGAAGGCAGCGTTGAATTGAATAGAAGCTGGACTACTGCGGAATGGGCTCAATTCTGCAGGGCATCCTCTCTCTCAGATACACTGCTTCACTGTACGCTGTATCTCACACACGGCAGTAAGCACTTTGCTGGGAGCAAGCGGTCAATTCTGTATCCAGGTGTATCTGTGATCTACGTACACGCGGCTATGCCGCTCATAAGTGCTGCACTTACAGTAGCTAAGGTGGAATCATATCTAAATTTAGGAAGGAAATGAGGTAATATTTTGTGTAAAGCCCCTTCAACAAGACATGCTGTGGTTTATTTGCGCTGTCTTACTGTTTTAAATTTCCAATAAAGCCAGGTCATACTCTATCAAGTATTGCGCTGATGTATTTACATCGTTTCTCATATGAAAAGTGCGTTCTTATGATGTTTGATGGTCTTAATTGTGAATTGTGTGAGAGGTTTATTAGTTTGGTCCTGCCGAGAAGAGATGGGTCCCGGCCTTTAAATGATGTCTATGTACCTACTAAGTTTTTAATTACCTTGAAGTATACAACCTTAGAAGTAACTTATAAATCACCTTCTCTTTGTTTTATAGTATGCACATGGCTAGTGATAATTTCCAAATGTTTCATGGAATAGTGAAATGGATTTGGAACATAGCATCACATATGCCAATAATATCAGATGCATTTTACTGTTCTTGTGTTTCAATAAAGGCTGTGTTTATGTATTTTTATTTAAATAACTACGTGTTTACTTTTTATTGATCCATTTACCTTATTTGGCAAATCAAACAGTACAATGAACAGATTTTCATGCATCCATTTATCTATTTTTCAATAGATATTACAGTCCCGCTAGAGGTGAATTACGTAATGCAGCTCGCTCAAATATGCCTAGACGCTAAACGCTAGGACAGCAGACTCCAGCCTTCATGCCCACGGGGCAGAAATAGCTGAGGAACGTGTCAAACTTCTCGGTGAACTCTTCTTGGATGCATTGCACCAGAATGCGGCATTGTCCGGATACCCCACTGGGAGTACTGCAGGTCACGAGGGTCGAGTTACTTTGCTACCGAAACAATCAGATTACTTTTGTCAATTCGGCCCGTCCGCGGACAAAGGAATGTACCATACTGTTTGGACCAGACGATTACGTGAAGTATCACAACCAAGCTTCTTGATAGCTTCATTTTGGGAAATAAGTTTGGGAATTTTACTAGATTTCAGGCAAAATTTCTTCTGCATTTTGAGTGGAAATATTTAGACAAGACAAATTACAGATTGATATACAAGACCTCAAACACAAGGTGGAAAGAAAAGTATCTAAGTTAATGGACGTCTAGCGTTCCAGAGGCGATCAACATTGGGGGATTTTTAACGCCATAAGAAAAGCATTGTCCCCCAACG
>QKMV01002619.1:0-12911 GCA_003287335.1 Lednia tumana
GGGGGGGGGAGGGAGGGAGGTGCGATAATTTGATAAGACGTGAAGGAATGGACCTGCTGGTCGCCTTTCAGCAATTGTGTCGTTTCCAAGCATCTCAGCTGTGCTAGCAGTGTTGGGCAAGTTACCAAAAGAAAAGGAACTAGTTAAAAGTTCAGTCACTTGCTTTTAAAAGGAACTGGTTACCTGATAAGTTACCTGAGCACAAAAGGAACTAGTCCCTTCAAGTTACTTTTAAAAGTTACTTTTTACGTACAAGGAGTAATGCGGGGATCATGAGGAAACAAAAGCCACCCATTGCTAAAACACCAAAATAACTGTGTCCTAGGAAATTTCCGTAAGGGAATATCTGCCCATATCAATTAATTTGAACCAGTGACTGGCGACGTACAGTATGCTGCAAAAGGAACCTAGAAAAGTAACTGACGTGTTAGTTCCCGTTACCCATTAAAAGTACTCGATACAGTACTTAAGTTACTGGTTTCAAAAAGGAACTAAAAAGGAACAGAGTTACCGAAAAAGGAACGCGTTACCGGTCACGCATTCTTTTGTAAAAGTTACTTCCCAGCACTGTGTATTAGCTCCACAGTTGAATGGGCTTTCCCACTCAACTGCTGAGCTTAAGACAAGTTATAAACCATACATTGTAATAAGCCGAATCAAATATGTATGGTTTTAGCCGCGGATCATTGGAAACTAGTTTACGTTGTATTTAATAATGTACGTCTTAAAAAAACGTGTTTTATCTAATTTTTTCAGTTTCAAATTCACAGTTTCATTATTCTCGTTTATTTTTCAATACATTTGTTCAGCCATGACTTGAATTATCTGGACCAGAATCCATGGTCCCGATCCGGTCTAAATTTGAAGAGAGTATTTTGACACCAGAGCTTGATTCGGGTGCAAAATTTTCAGCCCTCTTGGTGCATGGGAAGGGGGTTAAAAATCCAACGTGAAAAGTCCTAAAAAAATCCAAAATTAAAAATCTAAGTGAAGTTAATAACTTCATATTTGAAGGTATGTAAAAATTGTTCACTTCAACCGGGATTCGAAGCCGGTTCGTCTGGGGAACCGATTCTCTCCTATAAGACCAAACCCCATACTTATTAAAATAAAATACTTGATTAATTTTGTGAACCCCACACAGTTTATCACTATTAAGTCAAGAGCGAATTGACAACTAGGTACATAAACATCCGTTACGAAATCGTTGAATTCCTGTTTTAATTCAAGAATGGAATCGAAATTCTGTCACGGAAATCTCATCGAGACTTGTACCCAAGGTTTGTGTGGAAATCAAGGAAAATACTCAGCAGGAGCAGGGATCGAACCCAAGCCTGCCGATTGGCGATTAGCAGCCCATCGATACACGGCCAACTGCCTCGGTCAGTTCCATTCAATAATCGTACGGCAAATCGCACATACATTAGCTTACCCACGATAATAAATTGTTCCAGCATAACATAAATACTGCTACGCTGTCTCCATATGTCCTAGGTCTATAAGGAATGCTGCCTTGCATTGCTTAGAGAAAACGTACTGGTTTTGTTGGATTTATACCGTATAAATTGACGGAACATGCAAATGAAGTCGTAATGAACGATCACTGCTACCGAGGCATAAAGGTCACTGCCACTGTGTAGAAATTTACGCCCAAAAGATGACAATCAACAATTCAATTATCACACGACAATGAATGCTGTGGTGAAAACGGTCGGCGCACATAACAAGAGGTTTGCGACTTTTTACGAGCTGCTAAATAGTTAAACCACTGGTTAAACTATAACAACAATGCAAGTACACCATTTGTGTGTTGCGTGATTTAAAACCTTGTGTTTCTTCACGGTTATCCCCTCAATTTGCTACTGTCATAAATCGAACACGACTCGCAGTAAATATTACAATATGCAGAACCCAAATATTGGTAAGTAGTAGAGCTGGCTTTTGATATTCTACGGAGGCGTGAATAGGAAATGGGAAGCGTAAGTCAAATGCAGTAGACATGTAGGAGTTCAGTGTTCGCTCCAAAGAAAACGTCAAAGTGACACTATTATCCTCAACTTATTTTTAAATCTGAATTGCGCATGAAATGAGTCAATCTCCAAAGTGTCGAACGTCACTTCACATTCGAGGAACGGAAGCTGCAAGCAGCATCTTCTTTCCTCCTACGGCTCGGTGTACCAGTTACGAACTGAATAAACAGTTGCGTTTCGGTGCTCCCATAATCGATGACAAACCAACGCATTCGTCCGTGCTTCCGTTTCTAGTCGATCGTATTCTTGTTTCGTCGCTCAAACTATGAGTGTGTAGGAGGGGTGCCGCGAGTGCCGACTCACCAATTAGGATGATTCGATTCGATTTGTTGCTTTGAACGTACGCAAGCCGCCTTGAGTCAACTGCATCGGTTAAAGATCAATTCGCATTGATCAAGATCTGATTCGACTTGAAATTGTCATGGATGAGCATTTAGTAGTCATTTAGCCCCCACATATCTATTAATGTTGATCTAATTACATCTATACAACTCTGGAAAGAGAGAGAATATTACCTGGCAAAGCGCAAGTGAAAAGGAAGAGATGGCTTCCAGTTGACATAAACCTCTTACTTGGGATGGTGTATGAACCCCCGACTGTAGCACATAACTTACTTGACTGCACCGCGTATAGTTTATTGCTATTTAGTTCCATAGGCCCTCCAAAAAAGGCCTTTTCGTTTCTGACAGATGTTTGGTTTCCTGCTTTCCCAAACTTTCTACAGCAGATTTTGAAATCTGTCTGGAAAATCGTTTTGTTTTCTTTTGTACATGCCCGAACCCTGACCTTAGATTTCGATCAAACTTAGAACATACGCGTATCTCATCATAAAAAACTTTGTTTTAAAATGTCGTTGAAATCTAACGTCAGGGTGCCAAGATATGAAGGATAAAATTCCAATTTTTGGTGGCAGCTCAGAATAAACGGAGTGTGGACACGTAATTGTCTCAAGCCCGTACTGAAGTCAACGCACTTGCTTTTATTGTCGAGAAGCTCCACGAATCAGAACAATGCAATGTGCAAAAGCCGGCGTAGCAGATGAATGTCTAGTGAGGTCATAGGTTACCCAGTGGTAGCTACTCACAATAGTTGACCTCATCAAGAGGTCAATAGCGTCAAATGACGCGGAGCTATGAGGCCTGGACAATGTATTCCACCATTTTTACTCATTATTGCACCAAAGCATGAAGCGTTTTCAACTTTCAAGTATACCATTTAAAAATAGTTGCATATTGCTCATCTTATTGAAATACTAATAATAGTAACCATTAGTCCAATCAGTTCCATCAGAAGATAGTGTGAGGACACAAAGAATTACAAGGCAAGGTGAATAACCAATCAACAACCGAAGATTGAGTTTAGTATATAACATGCTTCGCATAAAAAAAAAACACTTTATTGAAGTAATCGTCTTTTGATAACCGGTAATCTATCACGGAAAAGTCATAGGTATCTTTTATTTCTCCACTTACAAATAGGGATCATATTTTCTACACATAATTCGAGATGTGCACTAGTAAAGAAGAAATTAATCGTTTCTGAGGTGAGGAAAGATTTTTTTTTCAATATTTTTTGCAATGAAGTATACGGATACTAGTCTCCTATAGGTATTGAGCAATTCAAGTGTGTTCCAGAATTACAACTACCTATCACAGAGATACAACAAATAGTTGAATTATAGAATCAACCGTGACGGTCAATACACGAGACCAATGGCAAACTGAATTCACGCCTGGTACGTCTCAATACAAACAACTTATTCAGCAATATTTATTTTCGCTGTCAGACTATTCAGATGGATGTACTGCGGAATTGTGCGATGCACCGACATTCGACTACCTACGCAACCAAAGGTTCATACATAATACAGGTTACAACTCCGTTTCACATGTACAAAACTCAGTTCCTCGATGACGTAACTAAATCCTCCGAGAGGGCGGAATCTCTTTTGATGTCCAATCGTTCTCATGAGCATAACACCTGGCATGTCTTCTTCGCTCAAGAAACTATAAGCTAACCAATGTCTCAGCCCCCGTGAAAAACCATTCTCTGGTCGTAGCGAACAGGTGAAAAGAGATAGCACTCTCCTGCATCGCTTTGTACAGAAAGAGAAGGTAATATCATTCCACTTGACGTCATCGGTATAAATACAGGAGTGAGGTAACGCATTGAAATCCTGTGGTTTAGATATATAAAGTACCCGATGGGATATAAAAGAAAAAAAGTACTATAATATAGCTTAGCGAGATTAACGAGTCCTTTGACTTGTTCCCACATAGAGACACAGGTAGTGTAATCTATGAAATGAGATGGTATGGTATGTACGAAGCAATTCATTCGCATGGACACCTGAGAATGATGTGTCTGTTATCGGGAGCTATCAACGGCGTCTTGGGAGGTGCCGACATGGCTTGATTTATGGGAAACATTCGCATGGCCATTCGCATGGACATTCGCACATCTTTCTCCCGACCCCAGGCCAGGCTTACAATTTAATCGACAATGAGATATAAATTAAAAGTTGTGCTTGCACGTTGTAAAAGCGCTGACAATAATGTTGATTTGTTGGGAGTCGAAAAGAAACATTGATAGTCATCTACTCCTACTCTTAGTCTTCTTTCTTGTGTTTGAGGCCGCAGGCGATTTTACAAAACAGCTGCACATGGATTAGAAAATTGTATTCTTCTTTGGAGATGACAAATCATTGTACTTTATAAGTTAAAAAAAAAAGGAATTTCCAAATCAGTTTTCCACATACTGTTTGCTCGTCTAGCATTTAGCACCGCAAAAGTCGTTGATAATTATCTTAATTACAGTACTATGCACGGAGCAATAAAAAGCAAGCAATAAAAAGCTAATAAATCCATATGTCTGGATCCTAAAACAGCGTCACTTTTAAGTATACAAGGTTATATACAGCATCCACGTAGGTAAAAGTTATGATTAAAATAGCTTACTAATTCTTTGCCACTATAGACTACAACCGTCACACATATAACACCCGAACTAATTAGTAATTATCTTCACACGAAAAAGCTACCTATTTCTAATTGTACATGCAAGTCTGGTAGCTTCAATATAATAATTGGTAACATTCAAATGAGATATCTCAAGACGATAAGTGCATTATTATGCATGGGCTTGTGTTCGTCGCGTTATGTCGTATTATGTCGTAGGTGTGATTTAAATAAGAGTGGCGAGCCATACAGACGATTATATACATGTAGGTCGATGTAATCGGTATTCAAAAGACGATGCACATTGTCGCTACATCCATACTATTCTCCCCCTTCAGTTAAAAATGAAAATAACTACAGTCTATGTCACTTTAGCTTACCATCAGGCCTAACCTAATTGTTTCAATATTTGTTTACTCACTTGCACCATTTATAATGAGATTAAAACATACTTTGATAACTTACATGCAAAGAAATGAGTAAATAAACATTCATACTTCATCATTTTGGTGCTAAGTCTTCACGGTTTGGGTAGAAAGCAGTGTCGAAGTAAAAAAAAAAGAAATGTCGTAAAATCTATATGAAAACGTAAACATACCTTACAATGCTTGGGAGTTGACCCAATACAAGTCAATAGAAATGGAACACGAAAAAGCTGCCTATATATATACGTAATTTGTGTTGCCCATTTTTGGTGCACACTACCTTAGCAGTCAGCAGCGTGAAAAGTTGCTTTCGATGATAGTAAACCATTAAACGTGATGTTTCATTCATAATTATACCAACAGCGTGTGTAATCTCCACACATGTTATGTTAGACACTATTATTATGTTCATTATTATACGGCACTTCCATCGTACCCTAAGGTTTCCTTCACACAAGACGCCTCGAATACAATAACTATAAATAAGTATGAATAATTTACGCGATATTCAAGATAGCTCTACCGTCGGTAGCGCAGTAAGGGTACACCAGATTCGATACCGGTGAACGGCGTTCCTGATTTTTCTTGCTCGGCAAATGTTGGGATATCTCCTGTAAAATCACCTCTCGACCGCCTCATTAACGCCCTGTCACATATTCCCGATCTCTCCCGCCAGATTAACTGCCAACGCTCGTTACGTCCCAACGTGCCAAATACGATTCGCTGGTTCAAAGATTTGGCTGACAGTACGCAAATCTTCAGCCAAATTGTTAATTGTTGTCCGGTATTTAATATTTGTGACAAGATACGTTGAGATGCCCTCTCTAGAATCTGATATCTTTCGACGAATATTTGATGAAAATAGAGCATTGCTTTGCATCCAGGCTAAGAAAATGTGACAACACTCCTGATGAAATAGCGGACCGATCGAAATTGGGCTCCATGCCTAATAATATAAGCATAAATATGGGAGACGTGTTATACGATCTCCGATCTGTTCCATCTGAATTCCTCGGATCACCGGCAATAGGAACTAGGGCACAGCACCCAGTGACCCATATTCGCGCGCGTTATAGAGGCCTAGGTCAACGATGTCGCAACGAATGTCAACATATTTATTGTAAACTTTGTTTGACAGCAGGCGCAAACTGGAATAAAATGCCATTGCGTCATAGTGCTAACCCATGCAGACTCCCTTACAGATAGATTTATTCTGTCACTAAATCGACATAATATCCAGTTCCCGTTTGACTAGATTTGAACTGGTCAAGTCGGCTGGAGCGTCCGCCGGCGCGGGCAAGTAGGTAACTGTGGAGGGATAGCCACCATTATGAGAACTCCAGTTTTATTGGCATCCACTTTAGCAAGCAGCCGAACGTTCAGGCTTGATTAATCTTGTAGCACAAATACAGAAATAAACAGCGGGACTCTAGTGGCTGATTTTTGGACCCAAATATCACGCGGCATATTTCAGAATTCACACGAACCTAACGTAAACTATAACCAGCCCACGGTCTCGTGTGAGACGAATTTTTATTTCAAAATTCAAACAAATGTCGCAACTTATCTAGTTTGCATCCAATTAAATGAGTTCAACTTTCGGTAGGGGACTGGACGTTTCGTTCTAATAGAAATAGCACGTATTCAGTGAACGTATGTAGATTACGTACAGTACAGTACTGTACCGTACCGTACCGTACGGGCATACTTTACGGGAATACTATAGATGCGAATTACGAATAGCCATAATATTATCGTACACGCCCCATTTTCCCATGCTCTGTGTGCGTCCCCTTCTCTCATGTCTTTTTAGCTCTCACCCAGCACTGCCGAGTTGTACGTAATTTGAGATAGATTTGGAATTGAAGAAAATGCATTGATCTTGGAGTTTTGAAATATAAACAAACTTAATCTGAACAGATTGATAGTCGCTTCTGAATATTAACGTGGAGAGGCATACTTTGACATTTCAAAAAACGAAAACGAAATTGGAACCATTTAAATATCACTTAATTAGTACACGTGACACATAAAAAGCAATTACGATTGGGCAACTGAGACAAGACTTGACTACACCAAGTAATAAACGAATTGACTTAAATTGGTGGCCACCAAACAAACATGTATTACTAATTACACTATCACCCCCGGGTCTAACCATGAAGCAACTGCGAATAAAGAAGCAATTACACTGAAAACATCAACAGTATTAATTACATTTTGTGATTTAGTGCGACATAAATATAGGCTCGGAGTGCCCAATGAGCGGCACTCTTATTAGCGCACTTTGCAATTAGCAACAGCCATGTGTATTTACCACGGACAAGATGATTTATAAAGCAGGCACAGTCAGAATGACAAGTACAAATTATCAAATTGTTTTTCCAATAAGACTGTGGCTAAAGAATGTAATTAACCAATAAAAAGATGTGGGGTGTTAGTGGTGTGCTGTGTGAAAAGTAATTTGTTCCAGAAATTAGCTAATGGTAGTTATTTCTTTTAATGAGAGGAGGTTTTCCAGACGGAATTGGAGGAGAATTGCGGGAGATACTTCTGTTGACCACAAATTGAAATGACAGTGCCCATGTGGCCATGGGTGCTTTTTGACTGAAACGGGAGCCTGACGAAAGAGAATCCAGTGACATTGAGTTCAATCTGAGATTAAGTACTTTTGATATCCTGGATACTTCGATTAAGCCTGTAGTGCATCCAAACGCGAAACATTACGTTGCACATTATTATCAAAGACTATCAAAGACAATAGCCATGGATAGATGTATTTTCAGTTTTCCCTGGATTAATTCCTGTGGTAGGGAGAACGGGTGAGGTAACAGTACCCAACAAGTAGAATTTTACTTCTTTAGTAGATGGACCAAGAAATTACGAGTTAAGGTCTTAGGGAAGAAAGGAATAGGGTCTTGTAAATACATTTAAACGATTAGTAAATAAACGGCAAAATATACATTCTTGGTGACCAAATAGGTATAACTTAATAAGATGTACTTATATTTTTCACGGTGTGGCTACGAAAGCCTAGGGTGTTAAGCTTATAAAAAATAGAATATGATAATATTAAATCCGCTTTGATTATACTAACCCTGTATAATCAAAGCATTACCTAACGGGTATCTGCGCAAATTGTTGCAAATCTTCAGCAAGCCACGTGCAAATATCATGTCAAATTTCTCTTTGAGTCAATTTATTCACACGCAATGGATGGCATTAGCCTATTTGCTGCAAACGACTTCGCAACGGCCAAATGGTAAGCTGAGTTTTTCGTCCTCACACCTTTAGCCAGTAAAATGGCTCGCTCGTTTAAACTTGAATCGCAAACTGGGTAACGAGTAGCATCAACGCAGCAGCCTACGGCCGGCTTTTCAGTAGCAGGTTAAAAATCTTGTCGATCGTCAACAGAAAATTACGGCAATCACATTGGGTGTTTCCACTGCATGACTGGTTAACGGATTGCTAAGTTATTAATCGACGATTGACAAACAGACCCCATTTTTTCGAAGTTACCGAATTATTACAATACTAATGTTGGTACAACTGGCCTTTAGTTACCACGGGACTATACCAAGTTACGACAGTAACTTACCAAGTTTTACTAGCATAGTTTCTTATTTACTGTAAAGTAAGTTTTAAAAGTTTCTAAACAACCAAAGTAAGCCTCGGTTGCACAGCATGGTTTAACTCTGAGTTCAGAGATAACTCGAAGAAACAAATGATTTTCTCTACCATTGATTGGCTGCTGCTTTCGTATTGAACAGTTCAGAAAGTAGTAAAACTGGCCCTAAGGTCCCAAGTCACAATACAAAGTTAAGCAGACAAATTACAAAGTTAATTTTATCTTATTTACTAATTTACGTTAAGCTATCAAGTCACAACACTAAGATCCTATGTTACGATGTACAAGTTGCACAGTACGACTACTAGCATCGGCAAGGTTGTGAATCAAAGCGGGCTTAGTATGACAATCCCTCAAAGCTGGAACTGTTTTCGGCCAAATAGGTCTGACTAATGTGTATTGAAGCTCACCAAAGTGCGTGATTAAGGTGGTCAACCAATTGTAATCAATCCCTGTACAGTGTACGCAGAGATATGGCTCGTGAATTGCAGCAATTGAATATTTTGCCAATTCCTGTTTGCTAAACTGAGCGCAAAGACATTTAGCTCCTAGCAGCGAGCTTGCATACGAGTTTATTTGTTTGGAGTTTCTCTCAGCGATGGAATGTACCATTAATTAAGTATGTTGGTACTAAGAGGAGGGGTCAAGCGGTGTCACGCGGAAGATATATAAATAACAGGTGACAACGCGACACCGCGTCGAACAGGGCCCCGGAAAACGTTCTGACGTCATGGTGCCATCGCATCGCACACAAGAGACGTGTTCGAATTGCTAAGTAATTACAAATCGCGTGACACTGAGCTCCAAGGGATGTATGTTTATATTCTACAACGTATTTAATGTACATGTAATGAATCAGTATGTGTTGTAATGAATAACGCATAGGGTGCCGGATGGAAATGTAAAAGTTGTCAAGTACAGAGTTATGTGTGCGTGGTCCATTTTCTAACAGAAAATTTAAGAACTAAAATTGCATTTTAGTTATTGGGGCTAGAGTGGATGTAGAAAGGTCTAGTCATAAGTTGGTGTGGTAACGTGGTGAGGGTAGGAGAGGGGTGAGGGTGAGGGTAGGAGAGGGGTGAGGGTGAGGGTAGATAATGTCCAATTAATTCAACGCACTTACAGAATTGACCTGATTTGTAAAACAATTCGTTCGGTGCAGTACTTGTAAGGACAATTAAACCGCACACCTACCTATAACGTTGAGTGGAGAAACAAAATGTTAAAATTTACAACAAGTGACACCAAACAAATGACCACAAATCGTTTGTGTTTGTAAAAAAATCGGTGAGGTCCAGAGACTAAGTTACAAGTGTGTTAACAAAATAACAATGGTAAAGTGAAGCTACCCTTTCTGAAACGAAATTGGTTAGTATAATATGTTCTGATATTGGCCCATTGCCTATACGGAAAGGTTCCCAATCATCGACCACCACTTATCTGTGGGCTCATGTCACGTGTGGGTGGAAGAACCGTGGGTGTATTTTCGTTTCGAGCAGTCGTGCACCAAAACAAAAACAAAACCACGTACCTACTCGAACTACGGAAGATTGTAAACGATTTCATAACCTCTCGGCCCCTACTGGTGATTCGAATGCAATGCGATTCGATCAGCGATGTGTTCCAAATATACTTATGCATGAGCCAAATTGAATTGGATCACGAATACGGATGTAGTTCGCCTTTTTTGGATGCGCTGTGTCGTGAGGAGGAACTATGGTGATTGATGATTGATAAAATGCTATCGGATTTGATGTCACGATTTTGATAAATTTTCGTAATTTATGAACGAACTAAAATATTTGTTTCAGCCTCCTCAGCGTTGGTGAGGCAGCTACTTTACCAACAACTCATGAGACACCGAGATGAGTTTACAATTGTGCAGATTTGAATGCAATGCTGCAAGACTCTTGATTTGCTGATAAGCGGACATCTTATGGCATGAATTGACTCATATCAAGAGGAATATTTCTTCAAGACATTTTTCTTGATTATCATACTGGTTGGGAGAAAAGTTGTACGATTTTACAAGTTTCTGTCCTTGACCGTATATATAATTGTTTGTTGGCTCTGGTATATTTCAGCACATACATTAACTAGCTAATTGTTTGAGGTAAACATGATGTAGATTAAGATTGTGGAAACACTCGAAAAAGTATAAAATTTAAGAATATAAATTACTATACATAGACATAAATTTATTTTCGCTTGGGCCAGCCAAAAATTTGGCACACGAAACGATACTCCAAAAAAACTCACTAACTTCTCAAAATCAATATGAGGAACAAGAAAAGCTTCTTGAAGAGCGTCACACATTAGCGCTATTAGTTAACATGTGTGTGTAAGCCACTAGCGAAGCAACGAAATTATACCCTGCCAGACTGAAGTGGGTTCTTACTTGCTACCTACCACAACCACTAACCTCCAACTACTATCGACATTTTGTCTAGTCCATACACTTCTAGACTCTACACTCGGTTTGTTATGAGCCATCACCAATAATATAGATTTTCTTCTTCATTTCTCCGCCCCCTGTCGTTAGATTTTGACTAAACAAGTTACAATAATGTATGTAATGATTTGATACATGTAGGTTATACGTTTGATATAAATATAACGTGTCGTTCGTAGATATAAAGAAGGCAAATAACTTTTTTTTTTGATGACAGCTCAGAATAAACCGAGTGTAGTAGAGTTCCATCGCGGTTTCATTCTAGTACAGACAGACTACTTCTAGCTCATTCCCACAAGACTGGACTCTAGCTAATATTTACACTCTTATTTCTTGACACTCAATATACACAGCAAGATATCTTTCCCATCCTCCCATAAATAAGAAGTAAATTAAGAGAATATTCATGAATCGTGACATAACAGTCGCAATTGATGCTGGGTACTACTCGAAACTGTAAGTATATAATAAACAAGGTTGACAATTCTGATAACACAATCGAACTACATTAGTGAGTTTCTAGGCCCGATCGGAATACCCTTTACCACATTATCGGCTTCAGGCTATTTATTAATACTCGCAAGTTTTCCACCCTAGCCCTACGCTTTCTGGCGCAACCCTGAAGTCTTTATTTAACCACGAAAAGCATAAACTCAAGTATATGTGAATTTCAAAGAAGTAAACACATAAACAGTCACCGCCATATTTTTTGTTAGTGTGTTCAAGGACTGGTAGGTACTCTAGGCTAGGGTGGAAAGCTTAGTACATGAAATGCAGCTTGAACATGTTAAGAGTAAGTTGGTTATCATCTCTAGGGTCTATGAATGGTGTATAACCTCATGATCAGCTGTTTTTACTGATACCGTTATCGAGATAAAGATATAAGAGCCACAAATAAAAAATTGTTCAGTTGAACATGTACTCAATGTTTTCCCACATTTAAAGTGTATTCCACACGAACAGTTAGCTATCGCTTAGATATTTTGACTAATACGTAATAAATTAAAACATGCAAAGGGATCAAAACTTGATTAGGTATAGAAAAAATGAAAAAATACAATTTCGTTATTTGGTAGGTACGTGTAGTTTACGAGGTTTGTACAAGAAAGCCTACTAACCCTGTACGCTAGGGTGCCAACGTGAAAGATTATCAAGAAAGAGCCTGTAGGTACTTTACTGCGCTTTCCACAGATCTACTGCGTTTCTCCATTCCGACGTCCACCAAAGTACACTATACCGTCGTGTTTATATCGAGGCATGACATCATTTTCGTATTTCGAAACACGGCCGGTTAGGTCCCCGGACCCCGGCTATAGACGCACTCGAAGCATGGCTGGTTGCGTGCCTGACTGCCTGCCTGCCTGCCTGCCTGCCTGCCTGCCTGCCTGCCTGCCTGCCTGCCTGCCTGCCTGCCTGCCT
>QKMV01002620.1:0-12909 GCA_003287335.1 Lednia tumana
TGGTCCACCGCAATGTTGCTTAACTTCGGTGATCTCACGAGAACCGGTGTATCCAACATGCCAAACCGTTCGGTTTGCTTAGCTTCGGTGGTCTCATGAGATCCAGTGTTTCCAACATGCCAAACCGTTTGGTGGTTTGATATTTGTGAATATGATATTGAGATCGTGGGTGAAGGTAACGATGATATGGAATTTGCATAACTGTAGGGGTTTCCTCCCATGAGAGTTGGAGTTAAGGTATGTAATGTATGTTAAGGTCATTTAAATTTCAGAATTGGAAACCTTAATGTCTGTGGTAACTAGTTAGTGTATTTTAGTGTCAGTTCTCTATTGTCTTTCCCTTTTTTAAGTCTTAGTACCGATATAAATTTGCTTCTTTAAATGAACTGAACTTACAGAAATAAGCTATAGGAAAAGCGGCATTTTTTGGTAACCCATGCAGCAGATTAAAGAATACTGCCATCATCAAGATATCAACAACTAATCGAGAGATAGGCACACATCTTTAAATTGGCTGCATCGTAATTAAAAGTATGATGACAAACGAGGGCCAACTAATTAAGCATGTTGGCTAATTGTCAGTCAGGATTGGAAGTAAATCAGGGCTCAGCATGCATAAAGACATCGAGAAGGATAATGTGCATTTTCTTGCTGGTGTCCTATGCGACTGCCAGCAGGATTATCCGTGGTAATTATAAAGTACGTAGCATGTTACGTGATAAGGATTACATGTGATATTTCGTGAGAGCTGGCCCCTAATCGCAAGGGTGTGATTTCATAGAATGTGAAAGGGTTAAAAATGGCAGGGTAAATGGTGAAATGAATGAGCGACGACGGCGTGGAAATACGTTCGCGATTAACGAGTTTATAATTATAGGGCTCGGCTAGGGACGTGATCGTATTCGTGTGTGTTATGGGAAAGTAAATTAATGAATGTGAGGATGAGAAGATGATTTAGTTTTTTTGTTGGTTGATATCAAGGGTGCGCGTGGGCAGTGTTGAATTATACACGGGTTGTATTTTTCGTTGGCGGAGAAAATGCGATGCTCCGATATTTTACTGTTTTCGCAAAGCAGCGTTTCATATAAAGTTTACGAGAACGTTTCTACTTTTGAGATGCGGACATATTCATTATTCGTCTCACAATTTAAATGCAAACAAATCTTCAAAAAAACTGCTTTATAAATTGGGGTTGAATGCTAGGAAATCCACTAAAACTTCCCCCATGCTTCGTAAACTATGCTACTAACTACTTCAGCGGTTCAGATTTCTAAGCTTTCAAATAAAAATTTTTATTCTTTTTTTTTAACTTATGTTAAGCATACAAGATAGACAAAAGCATGAAGAATTTTTTACGAATCTTCATTAAAACTGCAGCAAACTCAGTTTCGTTATTATAGCATTATGTTCATCAGAGCATGTCCAATGATTTTTCACCCTCCAATTCATTATTTTGCTAATCCTCATAATTAAGACCATCTCCTTAAATGAACACTTCGCACCATTACGTATGATTAGTAATTTCAACAGAAGATCGAGTCCCCGAAATTATCACACTAAAAAAAACTCGAGAGTTAATCAGAATTTATTTTGAAATTTCCGCTCGGGGTTAACAAAAGGAAAAAATCATTACAGCCTTCTTAATATAATGGAGAGTGAATCTCAGTGGGGGTCGACGGTGATCGTGTGCTCAAGGGAAGTTCCGGTTTGCGTGGGGCGTTGTGGGGGGTTTAGGGGGAGTTGACAATGCCGAAAGGTGTCAAATGTTTCAGATCATTATTAACTGGCGGTGTCATTAAACATTTGAATAATGCTCTTTTGTGGCGTTATGTGGATTTTTACCGGTGCTTTTCTGCGTGACAGAGATGGATAATGTTCTGTCATCATATGAAAAAGTCAACAATGGGGTTTATTTGTGTTTAAATTGTTAATAGCTAGTTGTTTACGTGCTATATCTATATATCGTGTATAGCTACAAGAGACTCAATATTGGACGGAAAGCGCAGCTGGAAAAACCTCCAAACGATTCGGGGTTCGAACCCGGGACCTTCCGATTATGGTAATCAAAAATGCATTCAGAATTCACACCAACTATCAATAACAATATGAAACTTTTCAAAAAAATGTGATTTTACTAGTAAAAAGTACTAAGAACTGCACAAATAAATTCGTAGTTTAACAGTTTTCCCAGTGCTTCGATTAAGAAGTAGTCACGAGTCTAAACAATATTACACTAATTAATAGTATAATACAGTATTACCAACGCCTGGAAGCAAAACCACATACAGGCCTGCTTAACTTACTAAATCAAATTCAAATCAAATCAGATTCATCGATTTCATTTTCGTTTTTGTTGATTTATTATGATATGCCATGTTTTTTTTTGAAAATAATTATTTGTAGGCGGGTAGCCGCCCACCCAGCTACCCCCTTAAACCGCACTTGCAAAAATCTCCACAAATTATGTTATATTTGGGAGCACGTGTCGCCTTTATTTGGCAAATATATTCGTAAAGCGCTCGACAATTCTGGGCAGGTGATTTCTGTGCTCGTGACGAACTAATCGGCGTCGTGGGCCGTTCAAGTGGTTTGACACCCGACCCGCCAGGTACCACGTCAGTGTCGTTTCCCGCTAGAACTGTTCGATTGATTGCTGAAAAGGGATGTTTATATTATGAGCCACTGGACGGAGGGGTCAGGGTCGAAACACATTACGTTACAAAGCGGAGTCGCAGCACTAATGTCGGAGTAGCGTTTAGACATGGGAAATTAATTGACTTGGTTTTGTCGGTACTGGTTTTCTCTTGTTGAAACAAAACCATGCAACGCCTTCCTCAAAAGCAGCTACGGATAATGCAAAGTGGTATCAAATTTAGAATATTTTAATTTCAAGAACGAAATAAGGCAGAGAGCAGAAAAAGAAAATAAGACCGGCGACAAAGAAAAGTTGGTACTGATAGACCGAAAGAAAGAAAGAAATGTACTGCATTTTAAGATTCATATTAAAATCACTTGAAAAATACCTGCTTACTCGAGGACTCGAACCCCGGACCTTTTGCTAACCGGGCAAATGCTCTCACCACTGAGCTGAGCAAGGTACTTTCCTCGAGTAAGCAGGTATTTTTAATTAGCTCAGTGGTTAGAGCATTTTCCCGGCAAGCAAAAGGTCTGGAGTGCGAGTCCTCGAGTAAGCAGGTATTTTTGAAGTGATTTTAATATGAATCTTAAAATTATTACTAGCCGTTGTATTTGGCTTTCAATGTTTAATCCTTGTCAAATGTACTGCACGTTGAGTACAGGTATCTATTCGCAGAAACCATCTTAAGGTCACAAAAGTACTGTAATAAACCATTTTCTTACTTGCTTTTTCTGAGTCAACAAGGAAGGTTAACATTTGTTTGGCAATTAATTTCTTACGGGAATCAGTTTTAATTTAGTACTTATTGGCTCTGGAATAGCAATTATATAAATGGTCTATAGTATCGACATTCAAAATGTAATACATATCGTGACAAAAAATTCAATTTATTTAAAATAGGCCGATATATTTCATCATGCAAAGACTTACATATAAATCACCCAATCCAACAGAAAATTGAAGGACAGTCAAATAACGAATACAATAGTTTTACCGTGACAATGTTATTGTCTCTCTCAGATGATTGATTCTGACAATTTTCTACTATTTTTCACGCATACAGCCATTGTTATGATTTATATCTCCTAAGCGTAATTAATGGTTAATTTTCCGATCTGTCATAATCGTAAACATCATCCGAGTAACGCATTCTTTCGCTCCACTCAACCGAGTTTCAATATAGTTTTCTCCACCAATCAAACAAAGTGTTTGTCTTCTGTTCTGTTCTGTTGTTCGTCAGGTCTCTTGATTGTAAGAAAAACGATCCATCATTTTCATCCCCACGCGGACTCCCAATCGCCGGTGTCTCGGCTTGCAGCGATCGGGTGTCTAAATTCCACTGACACGTGGCGCACTCTTCCGTACTAGCTTGTAATTGAGTCTGGGGCTTCATTGGGCGCTTGTCATTTGTCTGGCAAGATCCACCAAAAATCCCCCCCGTTCTTAGTGTATCTATCACACTACTGGACAAATCTTGGTGGTCACATGGGGGTGAGAAATTGGTTTTTTCGTTGGATGCATTGGCTTCTCAAAAGTTTGCTAATTTTGCCGTTCGAATGTTAGAAAGTTTTGAAGCCATTAGGGGATTGTTTTAAATTCAACGATTCACCGGGTTTACTCCGGGTTGTTCTTAGCATGCCACGGTTCGAACGAGGTCAGGTAGTCGCAACTAGCAAATAAAGAAAAGAACACCCTGAAAAACTGTTTTAGTAACTAGATGCACACGCTAAGAAGTCCTCAAAAGGATTCTTACAGATTTCTAAAGGATTCTGTTGATGCAGACAGAACTGTTCGCGAATCGTTGGTAATCTTCGAGTAGCTAACATTTTTGTCTAGTTTACAACACAGTTTTTTTAAAACTAGTGCTACGATAAGGAACTATGGCATGTGTCTAAAAAAATGTATAAACGAATTTCCGAATATTAATTAACTGGATGAGCGTAGCGAGTGGAGCGAAGGCTTCAATTTAACTTAATATAGATATTTTTTAATGGTTTTTCGCTTTTCTGTGTGTTTGTTCGCGCTCTGCAGGCCAATCACCTGAACTAATTTCGATCAAGTTTTCAGGGAATCTTCGTTGTTTTTAAACTTAAACATACTAGCTTTTTGAGCGCGATTCATAAAATATTTTTGCTAAAAGTCGCATTTCTGTAATTATTTACTAATCTAATTGACTTTTTCCGCTATTTGTTTGCTGTCTGTATGCCAAACGGCTGCGTCAATTTCAGTGAAACTGACCGGCTATCTTCGTGAGGTGTCAACGTATGTGTGATCGTAGAACTCTAAAAATAACCCAAAAACTCAATTTCCAAGAAAACAACCAAACCGACTGCGCTCAAAATTGTATCGCATCAACATTGATACCTCAAAAAAATATTCTGCAAGTTTCATTGAAATAGACGCAGCCGTTTGGTATACAGACAGCAAACTAACAGACGAAAAAGTCAACAAAATTATGAAAAATTTATTGAAATGTGAATTTCAGAAAAATTGTTTCATCGATTTCGCTCGAAATTGTATTAAGTCTACGTTGACATCTCACAAAGGTATCCTGTAAGTTGCAGCCGTTTGCAGCCGTTTGGGCATACAGACAGCAAACAAACAGTGAAAAAAGTCGACAAAATTATATGAAAAATATACTGAAATTCTAATTTAAGGAAAAATATTTCATGGATTGCGCTCCAAAAGTTAGCAGGTCTAAGTCCAACGAAAACGAAGGGTCCCTGAAATTTTAGTTGCAATTGGTTAAGATGTTTGGCCTGCAATATATTTTTTTCTACGGTAACTTAAATTGAAGTGTTCGCTCCGCTAATCCAACTACACAAACTATGTACGTGGTGTTTTCACGGTGTTCGCTCTGTTATGAAATTATTTTGGCCCTAAAGAGGGCCGTATCGTAAGATGACGTTTCGATCATGCTATCGTGGCTGAAACGTCGCGTCGCGTCGCGTCGCGTCGTCGTGCAGCTCTGGAAGCTTACGTGAAACTACACAAACTCTAAGCTCTATAAAGAAAGTTGAATGTTTTGACAGTTGCAATGGTAAACTTTGTTTTTGTGCTTGTATGTTATGACAATTGTCCCAGAACGCATTAACCTATGTCCAAACACCTTGCGCAAGGTTATATTTAAAAGCATGCACAAGCTTACAATTCTAATTTTTAAAATAGGTATCAGCCAGAAAAGCGTATCTTTAGAAACTGAGCACAACGACGAGTCCAAATTTTTCCTATCGAACTGTGGCCAGTAAGTTACCAGCCACCAGCCCAAATCTTAATAACTCCAATCTCCGCTCAACCAAGTTTAATTGAATAAAATCCTAAGTGGCTGTCCACTCTAGAATCAAATTCGGCCATCCACCCAATCACCCGGTAAATCATATTCCATCCCTGCCTCCCACCCTGAACATTTCCAGCCAGGGGTTGTCGACCCCTGTCTATCTTGTCATGTCAGGGATGATTAATCCAGTCCGCGAAAATACCGACCAAAAATAATAAAACTCGAAAAGCTACACTGTCGGCTAAGATTTCAGAACCACTCATCTAAAAAGGCCAACTGAAAAAGTCCATTAATCACAAAGCGTTTCGGTTATTAATGGCTGGGTGCGCGAGTATATTTAAGCTTAATATCCTACAGTGAATGTAAGTTACTTAGCATGACAATACTAGTGCATCGGTATGGATGTCAACTATAATTTAATTAATTATAATGTTGAATTTATTAGCGCGTTGACTTAAGTGTCTTTTGGTGTCCTTGCAATGAACGGCGGAACTAAACGAGCAACCGATTAGCCGCCGTACTTTGCTGTTAGGTGGCGCTCCTCACTCGAATTAGTCGAGTCAACGTTTGAACGGTTGGAAAATAAAAACGGTTTTTCGTACCGACGAAGGCGAAGATGATTGAGTTCGACGGAACTCAGAACCCAATAAATAACAAATATCTTTATTCTTTATTACATTTTTAAGACTCATGTCTTCTGACTAATATGTCTGACAATAATAATAATCTTTATTCTTGTTTCCACATTTCCATATAACACAATGGGTCAAGTTATGTACTAACAAACTTCAGGCCGAGAGTTTTAAATTAACCGGCTGGCCAGGCCTGTCGTTTGCTCTTCTGCTTCTTCCTCTTCATTTTGTGTTTTCTCTTCTATTCTCCTCACCGATTCTCTCCAAACTTCGCGATCTTCCCACCATCTCTTGCCTCTATTTCCTTCCACACTCCACTCCTCTGTTCCAGATCAATTTCAATCAAACTAGACCATTATGCTCTCGATCGGCCCACTTTTCTTCTCACTGGTTATATTCTGTTTTCAAACTCTCTTCTCGGGATGCTCTTCACATCCATTCTTTTCATGCGCGCAAACCACCGTAGTCTCTCTCACCCATCTGAAATCCAATAGTATCAGAATTAGAATCAAATAATAATTTAAAAAAAAACTGTTTTACAACCCGGGTAAGAAGAAGTACACCGAAATATTCCGAACATTTCGCGAACATCTTCTACTTCTTCAGGGGCTTCTGAAGTTTCTTCTCGAGCTGGAAAACTAGTGGTAATATGAATTAGGACACATGAGTTTCACGTATTTGAAAAATAATCCAATAACAATTAATTGCCAGGGTGCCATGCTATCCTAGCGAGCACACATATAGGCAATGAAAAGCTGTACGTACTAGCTCAGTTGCGAAATGAATTGCATTGTTAAGTCACTCAAGGGTCGTTGCAATTGTAACTTCACTGCGATTTATCAATACACCAAACATAACTAGCTGAAAGTAAGTGCACTATGGAATAGTCACGTGCCCAAAGTGGCGTCGTGTAGTATATATCTGACGAATTAATACAATTGCAATGCCATCTTTTTGTTGGTTTTATAGATTTATGAAATGACGAGAAAATATTCTTGCTTTTACGTTGATTGAGCTTTTCGTGACATATAGTTATGATTAAAAATTAGTTCATTTTCGGAGCCTCTAGGTTGGGTTATTTTATTTGCGGGCGCTGGTAACGTTTCACCCAAGTTTTATTCGCCATTTGCCAGGCAAAGATATACCAAAAATGTGGCTTTTAAATCCTTGCTTAATATTTTATTTAATAATTATTGGTTGTACATTCTTGCTACTCTATTTAAATTCTATTTAAAATTCAATTTCAAATACTAACTTTAAAATTCTTACTTTCATTTGATTAAACGATTTATTGACGGCCGATAGGGTAGTTACATGTTATTGAAGATAAGCCCCGAGGAAAAAAATTGTAAAATATAACATATTCCCCAGTAATATTTCCCAGGTCAGACTATTTTCAGCCCCCAAATCCACAGCCTTGCTGATGGCTTAACATGTGAGATAAAAAGGCATGAAAATCTAACTACTGGCATATGAATGGATCCGCGTGTGATGAAATATTAGGCTGATTATTAACTAGAAATCTGTTCACCTGTTAACCTGGTCAACCTCTAATATTTAAAAAAAAAAACTGTTAATAACTGGGTTAAACTGCTGAAAACTTAACTGACACTAAAACTGCCAACGTTTTGCTAACTATTCTGAAAGCTTCATCGGGGCTAGTCTGGCTTTGAAGCTTTCAAAATAGTTAGCGAAACGTTGGCAGTTTTAGTGTCAGTTAAGTTTTCAGCAGTTTATCCCAGTTATTAACAGTTTTTTTTAAAACTATAGTGCTGAAATTAGTCAGGAGATATGAGTCTCAAAAATGTAATAACCTCTAATATGTTTTCAGTCCCGAAAACGCCAAGGTAGAGTTAACATCATTCGCATAACATTAACATCATAACGCCAAACATCATTCAATAATTGATAATGATAATAAATGAAGACAATAAATGTTAATTAAATGAATAATAATTTATAATGTTTTAAAAAGGTTTTTAGATTCGATCTCCATGAAAATGGGAGCGTGTGCCGGATAAAGTGTGACATAAAAAGGTTGTGGATGCACCCACGATAATATTGTGTAATGTGTCTAAACTTTAAAAAATGCGAAACCTAATAACACCATTTTAGGTCACGACGGAGCAGATTAATCTGACAGACTTTCAGTGCATTTTTTAACATGATGCAATTTTGTGATATTGCAATGTAACATTGATCAAACATGCCCTAACTAAATTTAGGCCACATTACATGATTTATTAATAGAGGAAGATGACGCTAATACAAAATTGTGCTTCTTCTGTGACGTCAATGACTAAAAAAAGGTCGTTGCTTTGAATTATTGATTGGAAATGATAATAAAATGACCACCTTGATGGACCCTCTGACAGGTAAATTAATTGCCAGTAAAATCAGCCATATGTTCCGTGAAATCCTGCATTATGAGCAGTTAATTGCAAAATATGACATGATTTTGACTGTACGCGTTTTCTCGTTTACAATTACACAAGGGTTAAATTATTTCGTAAGCCCAATCTTAATGGTCGATTTTAATGATTTACAGAATTGCTAACTAGAGATCTAACTGAGTACTGTCACGGTAATGATCAATATTTCATAACAACTGGCTTGATTTTGTTTTTAAATCAGGCCGAATGTGCGAGCTTTATCTGACTTCGCATCGGTCACAAAAATGTGTATTTCGTGCACGTATCATGATATCAGTAACTGTTTCGGTAGGTGATTCACAAGTGTGATAGAGAACAGTTTTACAATGAACTGTGAATATAAGTGTCCACAGCGATATTAAAAAATTAAAAATTCCTCGAAATGTCACATTGTGACAGTTTGACGATTAGTTTGACAGCGAAAACGGAACCAACAGCAAGTACAGCTAGCATATTTAGTTACGAGTTCAGATTCTCTCGACAGAAATCGGTGTAGCGACTTTGCATTAGCATGGTGAGCCGCGCAAGAAACCATGACAAGACCTCTTTTTGTTTACCTCTGCTGGCTCTATCGTTGAACATTGCCTGTGCATTAGCATGGTGAGCCGCGCAAGAAACCTTGGCAATACCTATTTTTGTATAACTCTGCTGGCTCTTCCGTTGAAGATAACCTATAATAGTAAGCGAGGAAGTTCTAGACAAAATAATAAACTATGCCTATTAGGAAGCACTTTTTCCATATTTCCTTTCATTTTTTTGTTATAGCTATCTAAAAAATTCAAATTGAGTATTTACGACGGCGCTTTTGAGCGAATTGGGGCAAAATGTACAAAGGACGTCCGGATAGACCATAGTTTGTTCTTTCATCTCCAACTCTCTCGCTTACTATCATAGGCTTTCTTCAACGGTAGAGCCAGCAGAGGTAAATAAAATGTATCTGCACGTCATATTCCATGGGTGGTACTTGGGAGCCTCAAGTATTGTTTGTAACTTCAACGTATACCTACAATTGTTTTGATGAATTATCTGTCCAGATTTTATCAACATTAATTACCAATATTGATACCATGTCAAAAGGGCATTGAGGTGAAGTACTCTGCTCGAAATTTCGATTAAACTTGCTGGTTGGCACACCTGTTTCGTTACGGAGCCGAGTCACGCCTCACACAATCGCGGGGGAGGGTTGGCAGTAACTGGAAGGGTGTACATAATCACGGTAATTACAATGCACAATAGTTCGTAATATTTGGGATACCTGTGAAGTTGACATCTGTCTGCAAATTATGTAGCCTATTATCGAAACGTTTTCAACGACTGGACATTTGACAAGTGTTTGTATTTTTCCGGTTAGTGCAGCTGAATTACAAGTGGTATTAATTCTACTTGTAACAGCTTCTATATAGAAGCTACGTCTAAGTATTTTTAGTGTTATAAAAGGTATCACGTTTAGGCAATAGGTGTTATGTTTATCGTGTTATACTACGTTTTCAAGCACTCTGGCCGCAGAGCTATCACAGTCTCAAGTTGTCGTTATAAATAAAGTAGACAGTAAGAGATTCGATTACAAGTAAAACACACTAATTGTTGCATTCGTTCACATAGCTTTGGATTAAATAATGCTAGATTTTCTTTGCTTTGAGATATTAGTATGTTTGGGTAATAGGTGTTATGTTTATTGTGTTTTCCTATGTGTTTAGTAACCACTGTGGTCGCAGAGATATCACAGTTTCAAGTTGTCATTAGAAATAAAGGAGACAGTAAGAGATTCGATCACAAGTAAAACACACTAATTGTTGCATTCGTTCACATAGCTTTGGATTAAATAATGCTAGATTTTCTTTGCTTTGAGATATTAGTATGTTTGGGTAATAGGTGTTATGTTTATTGTGTTTTCCTATGTGTTTAGTAACCACTGTGGTCGCAGAGATATCACAGTTTCAAGTTGTCATTAGAAATAAAGGAGACAGTAAGAGATTCGATCACAAGTAAAACACACTAATTGTTGCATTCGTTCACATAGCTTTGGATTAAACAATGCTAGATTTTTTTTGCTTTGAGATATTAGTATGTTTGGGTAATAGGTGTTATGTTTATTATGTTTTCCTATGTGTTTAGTAACCATTGTGGTCGCAGAGATATCACAGTCTCAAGTTGTCGTTAGAAATAAAGGAGACAGTAAGAGATTCGATTACAGTTAAAAACACGCTAGCTGTCGAATACGTTCACATATCTAACCACGACTGTTGCCCCCAAACTAAAATAACGTCACTTCTGAATGGTCGTTAGCTCGAAATTTAGAGGCACAAGGAACATTATTTGCTCCCATACTAGCCGGAGGAAAAATGGTAAAATCTGGCATTTTACAGCTGGGGTGCTAAAGTCGAAATCTCTCTTCAGAAATGAAACACGCTAGGTATTTTAGCCACACATAGATGATTAGCGACGGAATGTGTCGTATTTGACGCATATTCCCGAGCTATTCTCACGTCGATCGAGTCGCCGCACGCGCTGACCGGAATCTTAAAAAATTAGTACCTTATAGGTAAATTCATAGAATTATCACGATATTTTTTTGGAAGGTCTTTTAAAATTACCAATCTGCATGCAAGTGTACGTGAAAATTTATGTTTAGATAGGGTTACATTCTCTTACAATTAAACTATGCGAGATTTTTTTGCTTTGAGATATTAGTATGTTTGGGTAATAGGTGTTACGTCTGTTTCGTTTTCCTTTATGTTTGTTAACCATTGTGGTCGCAGAGATACCACAGTCTAAAGTTGCCATTAGAAATAAAGGAGACATACAGAGTTTCGATCACAAATAAAAACACGCTCATTACTGTCGCACACATGCACATAACTGCAAATGAAACCACGCGCGATTTTCTTTGTTTTGACGGTTTATAAAAAGAAATATGAATATAGCTACAATTCTACTCGCGATGACACCAAAACAAACAAGCTGGCAGTGAGCCAACATAAATTCCTACATTTTCCCGCCAACAATGATAGTGTACCGTGACGTATAAATTATTGTTCTATTTGTGTCTTGTTCTACACAGCGATGGTTCGGTGGTACGCGCATAATTTCGCTAACAGTCCTGGGTTCGAGTTTGGTGCATTGCCAACGCTTGGGGGGCAGCGGGGCAACGACGTCAAACAGCTGTGCGGGAGACTCGACCACTGCCACGTGGATGGCACGGCGTTGTTGACATTCGTGGAACGTCATCGGGCAGGCTGTTGCCACTTTGTTGTCACACATTATGTGTCACATCGTGCAGCATGTTTAATTCGAACGTTATTTCATTTTTTCGTGTCTTAAATTCCCGGGTCATTTTTACACCCGTCCAGCGTAGAAAACAACACCAAGAGCATCCACAAGCGATCAATGGTTGCCCTTTCTTGTCTGGGTTTAATTCCAAACCTAATTCGATGCCATCTCGAAAATAATCCCTTGTAGATTTAGCCGTACGGAAATCAATAACCGTGCATTGGAATTACTTTTCCAGGGTTATGATTGATAACTGTTTCAATTTTGGCTTAAGAGTCACAAAATATGGATAAAATATGAATAGAGATACATTTTACGCAGTGAAAAAGAAAAAGACACTAAACTACCTTCATCATTTCATCTAGATACATAGTAAAGATAGGTAGTCCAGCACTTACGAAACGCTATCTTGCCATTATAGTTTATGCTGACACCATGGGGCACAAATGGGCCATAAAAGCAATTACGATTAGTGGATTTTAAGTTGCCAAAAAAACCCCAAGATCTGAACGGTTTACGCGATGTAATTAAGATTTCAAACTGGGCTGGCCACATTTGGAAGTGTATCTAAATGAGCTAACGTTGCACGTGTGATTTATTTACTACCTCAAGGTGTAACTTCTTCATTGGACGTTAATGTACGCGCGTATTTATTGCCCT
>QKMV01002621.1:0-12907 GCA_003287335.1 Lednia tumana
AGAGAGAGAGAGAGAGAGAGAGAGAGAGAGAGAGAGAGAGAGAGAGAGAGAGAGAGAGAGAGAGAGAGAGAGAGACGACGGAAAAGCTGGCTGCCGCTGTCGCTGGTTCTGCTGCTCACATAGAAGTGCAATTCCTCCCCCCCCACCCACACCCAAGCCGACCCCGTGTTTGCCACCCTTCGAGAGATATGTGCTCGCTCTCCGTAGCTTCAGGGGGATGGGTAATGGGAATTTCGAATTGGATATCAATCTTTCCACTCCTGCCCTTTCGCCCTTTCACCCCCTTTAGGGCATTATTCTTCCTTAAGAAACCTGCGGGCTCGCTCTGTGCAATTAACTCTACCTCGAATATACTGTAGACTGTAGACTGTAGACTGTAGACTCTAGACTCTAGACTCTAGACTCTAGACTGTAGAATGTAGAATGTAGAATGTAACTGCAGACTGTGCTAAGTACGAGATATGGCCGAAGCAGTAATCACATTTGCGCTTCCTGTATGCTCGCCTCTTCGCTCGCTGGAGTCGCATGGCCTATTCTCAACACCCAATTGCTCACAACTTTGCATGCAACTAACAATACTACAAGAAAAAAAAGGAACATCTCTTATAAACTAGACGAATTTTACTACACAAATCGAGTTCATCGTCCGAAAACTATTTCTATCAAACACATCTTATAGAAACAGTGGCAAAGTTTCTTTAAAGTTTCCTGATTCAAACTTTGAAAAGCCATGTCTAAGAGCGGAGGAAACTTTTCTCATTGCCGATCCATTTCTATTCCATCAAATCAATTTAAATCTTTCACTGAGATGTCATCCAAAGCTGATGCCTCATCCCTGCCCCTCTTGCATCAAATAGTGAAATTACAATAATGACCGTGGTCCTTGCGGAGCCATGGGACCATTGGACCATGGGGCCATTGGGCCATGGGGCCATTGGACCATGGAGCTATGGGACCGGGACTGGGGCCGGGATGAGGCCGGCACTGGGAGCCCAAGTAAGCTTGGGCAGGGCTGGGTTGGGCTGTGAGGGTTGAGGGTTGGGGGTTGGGGATTGGGGGGAGCTGTGCTGGCATACAAAGTGGAAGGAGGTGGATGTGACACCCCATTGACCCTAGGGGTCACATCCAAAGGCTACACAATCGTTCCCAGCGATCGTAATGGCGTAGGAGGTCATTTACTGCGACTACTCTTTGGAAATAACATCATTTACGAAATAACATAGACCACTTTGTTTACTATAGGTCTTAAGCTCTTTAAGGTGTCACGATAATTAGCGGATTTGCGGTTAAATTACGAGCAAATGCTCATCTGCATTGATTGACAGGTCACTTCAGTTTTCCGAGCCGATATCAAAGTTGAACTGATCTGATGAGGCTAGACAGTTTCACTGATAGTGAGCTAATTTTAGTTTCTAGCGAAGAATGTGAAAATAATCTCCTCTCCAAGTGACTTAGTCTTTAGGTCTATCATTTTCGCAGTACGCTTTTACAGGCAACTCGTTGTTTTTCCAAGGCAAAGAAATTCTTTCGAGTGAGTTTGTGTTTTCCGGTCTGCTTCGTTGCTTTTGGAAGTTGGAAGTTGGAACGGGTTCAAAAAAGCACCGGCCAAATGGCAAGGAAGAATTACGTCAGATGATCGGAGCGATAAGGCAAAAGATACATTCGAAATTACAATCAGTTTGCTCTCCAATGTTACGGAACGGAACGGAATGGAATGAAACGAACAAGGACGGTGGATAGTGGATATAGTGGATAGTGGATAGTGAGCAGAGAACTGCTATCTTCTACCATCAATCTGGTTGTTTATTCTACGCACAATGTACAATGTACCACGTGACAAGCATGCCATGGTACTTATCATTGGATTTACCACCCAATAAGCGTATCTTTAAATATACATAACAAAAAATGCATTCCACTCCGACCCCCTCTAGCAAAGTAATCTTTATGATCTGGACGAGACAGATTTCCAATGTTTTAACGCGGAACGAACCTAATACTGATAACATTAATTTCTTTTCAGTTTTCAGTATAATTATTCTGACCAGATCATAAAGGAATTAATTTTGACAAGCAAACAAAATATTAACGGTGCATTTCTGGCACAATCTCACAATTTTGACCATAATTACACAGTGTTTGACTCATGCCAGACATTTGGGCGAAACTAAAAAAGACTTGTGTCTCGTTATTTTCAACCCCAATGGACATTTTGCGTGGTTTTAGAGCAGCAATTTTCGCCCGGTTGGTTCATTTGCAAATTGTTCCCCAGTGCATGGTTGAACTGCACTGGATGGTTTCAACCAATGAGAGAGCACTCTGCCAATGGCATGAGAGCAACACTGCAAGAGTTAGGTTCTATTTTGGCATTGAATTCGTTGTCTGTATAGTTTGTGAATATGCGACGCCGACCTATGGTTTACATAGCGCTCGCAGACATGTACAATATTGGGTAATTAAGGTTAACCATCGCCCATCGGCCGAGAGCCAAACCAAACTATATACCTAGCAGCTAGACTGCATGTGAATATACCATTGGACACTGAATACGACACTAAATAGGAAGGACCCGGGGTATAAAATCATTCTCGTGGGTAAAAAATGTAAAACAGTAAAATATTAGAATGGCTCACAAAACTGGCATCAAAACCCACAAAGTTTCTCAGTTACCCTATATTATATAAAGTAGGTACTACGCTCATGAAGTCAACATTTCCATCTCATCAACACATAGGCCGCAGCTTTAAGATGTAAGATATGAAGTTTTTAAGTATTATCTGCAATTTCCAACGATTTTCGCTTTAGTGAGTGGGCAAAGCATTAAAGTACATAGAATGGGCTACTATTATCGTCAGTTTAGGTGCACCCTCCACATGCATTGATGAGCCGCTCATTCCTCTACAGGGGAGCGGGGGAGAGGGATTGATAGAATTTTGTAATACGTTGATGATACTCAACCCCCCCCCCCCCCCCCCCCCACCAACATAACTACATCACCCTCCCACCCTACACTCCATCCGGTAGCTCTCTCACTCTCAATGGTAAACATCCCTTAATGAGCCTCTCAATTAATAGCTATAACGACGCTCTGAACAACATTCATGGGTAAATATGGTATTATTGCATGTTAAAATAGCAAGTTTATAGCAGCTAATGCGTTAGGTTTTACGGTCGGTGCATATTTTGGGACATATTATATTGTACAGAATATTGTTATTTAGTTCTTAGATATAGATTTGAATCCAATTTTATTAAGTTGATCAACGATCAAGTCTATTTTTTCTCAGCAAAGAACCGTCTCTACTCCCCACGCACAGCATACCAAGAGTTCAAAGTGAGTTCTTTATCGCTCTGTTTTCATTTCGTAAAGTTTGAAAATTGTGGCTACGTGTTTGGAAACGCAACGTATATAAGAAAGTATGTTCTTTACCCACGTATTAATAAAGTGTCTCAATTCGTTCTGATATTAGGACTTAATAAAGTGTGTTATAAAGTTTCGTTTTCGGCCCTTTTATGACGTTTACGACGGTTATTTAAGAGGCATTCTGGCAACGTTTTTCTAATACAGGATGCTTGGGAATACAAACAAAGTTTCGTTTGGTTCCCTTCTCTCCTTCTTTCCTTCCTTCCTTCCTTTCTTACCAACAGAGTAAAGCTAAACTTAAAGGTATACGACATGTAATGTTCTCTCCACAATAACTCGTTAAAAATATTAAGATATTTTGTAGTAATGCTTAGTACACCAAGCAAGATATACTAAAATATGAATCTGATTCAATTTATGGCTATTCTTCTTGTAGTTCTTTAGCCTATTGTTGCAATGTTTCTGCCTAGTCTTGAATATACCTATTGCCTATCCAGTAAGACATGTTGCAAATCGAGTAGTAAACACCTACACCCCTTCAAAATAGTTGTAGGCAAATATCTCCTTGGCGAAAATCTCGAAGGAAGAAATCTCGTCGTTATTTCGGTTGGTTAGGAAAATTTCTTTAACAGATACTAAAGGGAATTGAACAGGACTTGTAGCGTGCTGTAGTAGGATAATTATGCACGGAGACAATGCTCATCAAAATACTAATACCTTTTGTCGTAATAATGTTGCAAACATTAAATAGCAATATAGACAGAACCTTTGTTGCATAGTCAAAGCCAGCTGTACATATTATTCTGATGATGAATTAATGACAAGTCAAATACCATCCATAATAAAGGAAGATAGCTATACCCCATCGATTCTTTCGAGTAAGGTAACGTAAGGAAATCATAACCCAAGACAAATAAATCACAGTCACCAAAGCGCGTCGACATTTAGCAGTGAGACCGTGAAATTACCTTCGGCGAGATATTTGCCGATTACCCTTTAATGCATGGATACTTCGTACTAGTGCGTATTTTGCGTGATATTAAATAATATTTATCGTTCATTTCATTGTACATTATTATGGTATAAACACGATTATAAATAATATGAATACATTTTTTTGCCAACAAGAAACATATAAAACGGTAAATGCACTTTTTGATAGATCTTCAATTGTTCTAAGCGATGTCTTTAAATAAACATAAAAAACACATAAAAAGGCATTTAAGTCCCTAATCACTCGCTCTCCAGTATTCCAGCGACGTCCTCTGTAAATTGGTGTGAATGTGACGAATGCCACAGATGGTTGTGAGACAGTAGTTCCAGTCGTCACCTGCAGTGAGTGCAAATGTTAGCTGCTCCTTCCTGTTGTTAGCTTAAAGGAGCCCGTGCTCTTGGGGGCACCACGTGCGCAAGGGTGCAAGAGTCCTATGTTCTTCCCTTGCACTCGGTGCTGCTATGTAGAGCTGGTGCACACGTCCTCTGCTCATAATCGCCACTAATAAATCCTTTATTTTTAATACCAACTTTTTTCAAAGCAATATCCAAGAATATGAAACAAGTTTAACGGAAAGTTTATCTTCAGTTAAGAGTAGACGTTATACATAGGGAAGAGCGTTTTATTTTTTTCATCCCAGTACTTCAAATATTTAGTTTGGAAAGTACGTGCCACGGAATTACTTTTCTGCAGTTATTAAAAGAGCTTTATGAAAATCATTTATGGTATTAAAATCAGTTATTATTGCTCGCTTAAAAGTTGGTAAACAGTTAAACGTGACGTTAGAAAATGAGAAAAAGCGATGAAATGAATACATTATACACGAAGCTTTCTTTGTTTGGAATATTTAAGACACCAAAAATTAAAACGGTTATTACGACTAACAGAAAAGAACAATTTTCCATTAAAACTAAGGAATCTTTTAAGTGGCAAATGGCCAGATTCCGCTAGTAGTACTGAGAGCTAGATCTCAGTAGACGGTTTTTGAGCTTGTTTAGGGTGTGGAGGTATGTGACTAATAACGAGTAAATAGCAATCGTATGTCAAACTCAAAAATGCGCCAGACATTTCGTTAAATGGACTTGTCTGGCAATATTGATTGCCAGCTATTATTTCAAATTAAAACGTAAGTAGTACTAACACACAAAGGGAAATCCAAGCAAAGGAAGAGACAGTAAAGTGTCGTTTAAGTTTCCTTATTCCTGAATTCGTTGAAATAATGTAACTAACCTAATCGGAATGTCTTTTAGGTATACGAGAAGAGTGGTAAATTCTTCTTCAAAATCAGATGACAGTTCTAGTAAAAACCAGTGTAGTTTTCGTAATTGAACTGCCAATTGATAACTTTGTTTAATGTGTTTAAGGAATCTGGAACGCGTCAAAAAGCCACCAACTCATCGCCAAAAGAAGTCGATCAGGAGTCGAGGACGATTCTGCGGTAAACTAGTGCCGTCAGAACAGTCATTTCCACAACACACATCGTCATCTTCACGATTGAAATTCACACGATTCATTCATGGAAATGAATCAGACGAAGCAATATATCAGGTAGCAAATGCCACTTTTTTTACGTTTTAAGGGTTGTCTTCCTTAAAAGTTTTCTGTTCGCTCTTATCAGGTACTATAGCTTAGTAACATTTCATTTAAATTAGCATCAGACGGGGTTCAATAAAGTCAGGCACGTTTTTTGCACTGTACCCGATGGCTGTAAAACACCGCCAGTATTCGAATGTGTTTAAAGAATAGCGTGTGAAATTAGATACAATACCTAGTACCTACACAAGTATTCGTTCAGACAATGGATGGAGTTTGAGTTGACTACGAGAAGCAATAAAAACAAGCTGAACGTAGACGTAAAGAATGTATCCATTATTTATATGTAGAAATTATTTCACCAATCCATTCGGAGGGTATTTAGGGGACCATTATGGTTAAAAGAAAGTGCGGAAAAATTAGATTGGTCTGATATCTTGCTCCCTTCTTCCATCAAAGCATTCATACAAATATCGAAGGTAAACTATAATCTATTCTGATGGGATGTGGGGTGAGGTGAGAGGGGGTGGGGTCGGTCGGGTCGGTGGGGTGGGTTGGGGTGCAACAAGAGCACGGCCGAGCAGCACACGCGTCTAAACCAATGAAAGAGACTTTCATTCCTTCATTCCAGATCTTTTATAGGTCTTTTAGATGTGTTCAGAAAAGAAGGATGCAATTGAATGTGCAAAACCAAGTCTTTCGCTGCACAGTTGCACCGTTTTGAAATGAGATAGGTGGTAGTATTTATGTTGCGTAGCCTTGGCTTGTAAGTATGAAGAGGGATGTATTTCGAACCGAACTCATTCGTTTGAAAGTACAACAGACTGACTATGATTGACTGCTTGCTAGTTGCTAGTTGCTAGATGCTAGTTGCTCTATGTATTGTGCGAAGTGCTGACAGTAGTGTGCTTGCCTCACCTCACCTCACCTCACCTCACCTCACCAAAGCAGTTTTATGCAGCTGGGTTTGGGTAGCTGGTATTGTGACTATAGTGGAAGGATAGCAACACAACACCTTGATGCTCTTTTAACCTGACCGAATGGTTGTATTTTATTTCCAAAAGTAATTGAAAGAGCATAATAACCTTGGTGAACCGAAACTCAAGTGGAACCTATCGTATATAGATTTTGTTACATATTGACTTTTTAAAAGTCATTACTTTTAGCTGACAGATGCAACGATTTAAAATATATAAAATCTGGATTGAATAGCGACATAAGTTTTGAAAACGACTTGCGATACTAATTTTTCATGTGTGTTTCTATAACATGAGAAAAGAGTAGGTTGAAATATAGGTGTAGATAAATCAACAAGCACTCGTAATGAACAGATAGAATTACTAAATAAACGCGGTTTTCGCAACAGAAATGACCCACCTATAACGTTGAGACCTGGCATTTGCATGCACGGCAATGTATAAAGGAATTGATAAGTAATTACAATACGATTAAAAGGTATTTTATTTCTCATTTCAGGATGAAGTGTGCGGAAAATAGAACATCAAAACATCATTAAATCGGAGAAAATTGAATACCCTAGAGAAAACACATTTGGTCTTGAAAATAATTAGATAAAAACTATAATCTCCGTCAATTATCTCAAGGAATTAATAAAAAAATCTATAAAATAAACTACTATAAAATGATAAGCCAAAGCCATTTCTTGGAAACAATGGCGGTCTTGAAAAGAGTGGGGGATCAAAGAAGAGAAGCTATCTTTTCCCAAAAGAAGAAGAAAGAAGAAAAGCAAACTGTTACTCTAAGGTTTAAAACTTATTGTCTTTACGGTTACCGCCCTATTCTAAGATTCCTCCGAATCCTATTGGCTATTACCATGGCAACTACGCTGACGCGGCGGCGGAAGGATCTTGCTAGAGAAATGCAATCCATCATTGTTGTCAGCGACGCTAGCGTCTCTCCACCATTGCGGTGGAAAGTGGAATTAACCAGTGCGCTCGTAACAGTCACGAAAGAAAGTTAAGGTCGCATTATTATAATGCTCTGTTATACCTAATGTATAGTACACCCTCGACTTAACACTAATCAAAATAAAACCTTCGTTCCAATCCCCTGATTCGGACCAATGTCTGTCAAAAGATCGTCGACTAATTAATGTATTCGTGATGATGGTTAAAATAAGGCGGTGTTGGTTAAGAAATATAAAAGAATGCAGAAACTTTTTTTTGTAAGTCGCTTTGGAGACTAAGCAAGAAACAGGTAGCTAAGTAATAAAAGGAAAAAATCGCTTTTCAAGCAGTTCTAAATGCCATGAAGATATCTTTACGTACTGGTTTAATAGGCACATCGATGGGTTGAAAGTCTTGATACTAGTTTTCAGCCTATTAACGTCTGTTTCATATAAAATTCTCAATTTATTTATTATCTTGGTAGAAAAATGCCTTTGTGAATGCAATCGGCGAATAAATGTATTTATGCGTCAGGCTCTGTGGAGGATTTCAGCTTCAACATTGAGACTACGTTCCTTACATGGCAGCTCAACTGGTTTAATATTTATCGAAAATCTTGGACTCTTTGAATGGGAATTATTGCAGTTATACAGTGCAATACGACACCTTTAATAAAAATGGCGCATCACCAATTTATTGATTTCAACAACTGGGGTGGTGCCCATATTTCTGAGCCATTTACAGCCGTACATTAAAGCTATAGGAAGCTAACTCCTGGAATTATTATTACCCAGTAATAATAATTTCTTCGTTCAATGTGTAACACCGTATACTGTAGGTACTACGTCACAGGTAACACATTGGTACTATAGCTATCTTTAATCAAGTCATTATTCAGACTACTATCAAATGAAGCATCATCACATACGAAACGAATTCCATTTTGAAAAGCAACATAGTTTAACTTAGGTTTATAATGAGAGACGAACCGGTTCTGAAAGTAAGAGACCAATAAGATGTGGCATAATCAATCAGAATGCAGGTGAATCCATGGACCGGGCTCTACCGTCTCCTCCAAGCTCCGCCATACTAGGTAGGTATAGGTAGGTAGGTAGGTAGGTAAATAACAATTAATACCTTCCTTTTATAAGGTCCAGTTTCCAATGCTAAAACCTTTTTATACGTTAGATGGAACGAGTGGGCTGACAGCAACAATCATTCTTCAGCTAGGAACACTGGCTTGCAATGTTATTTCCATGCTACGTGATAATGGGATTGGTTTCTTAAGCTTGCTTGCCTGCTTGCCTGCTTGCCTGCTTGCCTGCTTGCCTGCTTGCTTACCTGCTTGCTTGCTTGCATGCATGCCTTACCTAATACCGAATGCGACATAAACATGGGAGAATTTCAAATAAACGACGACTAATAGCATTGACCAAGAGAGTTGGCTGCTATTTGAGAAGGAAAACAATTCACTAATGAACATACATGCTACGGAAGGCAAATACTTTATTTTAATGGTTAACATCATTTGATCATGTGGAATGGTTTTTTGGAGAAATATTTTCGATTAATCTGTTGTGACTAGAGAATAAAGTGCAATTACTGTAGGTATACGAAAGAATGCATGATTCCAATTTTACATCACTGAATAAATTAGGTCTGTTCAAGCTACTGCATAAGTTGGGTTTAGTCTTGCTGAATAAAATGGGATACTTTGAGACGATCTGTGCAGATGCAGATTTGCATTAGATGCGGACTTGATTACGTGATAAATCCTCGACGATTTGATTAATAATTCAAACTTCTTTCGTGACATCACACTTTAATCTCGCATTTATTCATAAAAGCACACATCCCTTCTTTTCGCGTGGGAAATAGCTTTGTTTTCTCACAGTAAGGTAACGATATTTGACCATGCTCTGCATAGAAATATTCTACTTTCCACTGGGGAGAAGGAAAAAAAATCTGTAAATAGTTATAAGAACCCCAAAAATCGGTTTAAATCTATCGGCACGGCAATGCAGTCCCAGCCACATCGCATCTATGTTTCATCTTGACTTTTTCTGCTCGCGTCCCTCGGCAATTCTTGCCTGCACGCTGGCTGCAGTGACTCCCACATTCCCATTTTCCCGTGCTCTCGTTCCCCCGTGCTCACAGTTCCTTGTTCCTACCTTTCTCTACCAAGAAGCCCTTTATGAAGTAAAAAGATTTTATAAATAGGGGGCTTTGGGAATGTATTTTTGGTCGGAGCTACTCGTCATGAACCACCATAGTGCTATAATTACATTTCGACAAAATGTTCAGCATCGAAATGCATAGCGCGAAACACGGGTGTCACTTGTAACGTAAACTAGTTGGTTAAAGGTACCTAGTACGTAAAGGTAGTAGGTAATTAGCTAGTATATGTACCTATAATATGAACATATCCAAGATGACAATCATTCCAACTGATGTTGTTATCATGATTCATTTCTCCAACTGTGCAATGTAAAAATTCGCGTTGAATTCGTGGGCCCAATTTAGGAAACACGTTGCCATAGGAACCAATCCCTTTTCTTCCGCTCACTCTCTCTTTCTCTATCTCTCTCCCTCTCTCTCGCTTGGCTAGTTCCCCGTGGCGCTCCCGAGAGGGGATTATTTAACCGGCTATCTGCTCGATGACATTCCTAGCAATACCATGTCCCACTCCGGCAAAACTACCAACTAAATCCCCCCGAAATATCGCTCACTTGCGATAACGCTGCAGTATTTTCAAAGATAAACTCGAGCTAAAGTAGAAACACACTCAACTTGCGAAAGAAAACTGGTTTACTTTAGTGCAATACATGTTATGTCTCTAGTTGGTTTACCGTTGCGTAGATGGGAAATAACGCGTCCATTTCAAACACATTTACCAGCCGTTTTCGTCAATGGAAATACATATTCAGGGAGCAGTAAACATAATAATTTACGACGAGTGATTGACAAATAAGAAACTTTTTTTCGAATCTGACTGATTTCAGCTTGCTTCGACTGTTTGATATTTGTCATTTGCGAAGCTGGCTGCGTTACCCGCCATGGTTGCATCTCGAGCTATCAAAGACTGTAGCGCGAGTTGCCTCCTACTTTCTACCTCATTCCCAAACGTTTTTATACAATCGTAAAGATGACATTTAGAGGGTTCTTTCCTTCGAACGGTTTGACAAACGTTATGTCTGAGGTAAGTTGATTTCTAAACGACATAATGAAGCCATAATACCTTTATATCGAGACACTTCCAAAGAATAGAAATGGTGAGATTATATGGACCATTGCATTTTGTACTTTTGACACTCGCCAAAATGGAGTAGTTATATGTATCGTGTTACTTGCTGGTGCTACTAGAGAATAACAGTATACAGAACATTCCCAAATAAACTTTATAGGTACATACTCAAATGTCCTTTATGGTTAATCAAACAGCATTACTCGTTCGACCACTGTACAAAGTGTAACTTTCCACTGCTTGAGCCATCTTTTCCCTGCTTTTAATATTACAAGAACACGAGAATAAGATGCATAATTAAATCAAACGCCTTACTCCGCCTCAAGTCTGCTTCACCATATGAGTCACCATTCTTTTATTTTGCTATTACAAGAGCCAAACTGTTTAATCCTCCTAACATCTTGGAAGCAAAAGAAGCTGTCACCATGGCTGTCACCATAGTTCGGTTGTTAGAAGGATAAATAGTTGGGAAGACGATTGGACATTAAAATACCAGCCTTAACTCCTTCTTTCCTATTCTGCTTGGGTTGACCACAGCGACCTCCCACGCTCCTCTTGCAGCTCAGGAGAAAACAGAAGTGCTTTGGGAAGGTGAGATGGAAAGGACGTGGTAGTGCCAAGCAGTGCGAGAACTATATATGCCAGCAATCAGCATCAGGCATGACTGAAATGAGGAAAAAGCACGTGTCCAGTACCTAGGCCTACATGTATTTAGCAAAGTCCACGCGGGCAAATATAAATGAGCCTTTAATTGGTCGAAAGATCTTCGCTAGCCACCCTGCAACGAATCACGGATCCGTATGCAGTGACAAATGGTGATTATCTCTCCCTGGGGTGGTTAGGGCTGACAGTGGAAAGGGTTGCGAGTTGCGACGAGGTTCTAGGGGTGGACGTGGGACCGCGATGGACCACCCTAGTCCTAGCCTGGTCCTGCCACCTACTTTATCCCCATATAGAGCACATCATTTCTGTCAGACGGAAATATCAAAAAATATTTATACTGCTCGGCTGTGCGCCCGCTAGATTGTTAAATGTGGCATGGCATAATGGCTGTAAAAGGGGGAGGTGGGAGGTTGGACCCCCCCGGGCTCCATGTGATGGGCTCATACTTTGATGGAGAAATTCGAACAGGGATGGAGAAATGTTTTCAAAACCGATGTGACTATTGTTTTGAATAAAATTGATATAAATTTAAAGCGAAGCAATTTTTTTTTCGCAATAGCTGTGTTTTATTCGTGTACCCATATAGCCACAATAATATTTTTACAATTTTTTACTTGCTTTATTGAATTAGATGGCATTGTTTTCCAACCAATTTTGGCCATCCTTGTCATAAGAGTATTAGATTTTTAGGAAGAATTCAAAATTGGGTACGAGAAGAAACGAAAGTATGTAATGATGCCTAGTTGCCTTTTATCCACATACTCAATTTCAGCCGTCTTTCTAATTCCAAAAAAGCGGCAATGTTACTACACAAAAAGAAACGGAACATGCACTTTGAAGGAACGTAAAGCGAACTTAACTGTTGATTGAAAAACATGAATGACATTGAAAGTTGAAACATTGATTTCTTGAAAGCAGGACCTATCAAATATTATACCAAGAAGGGTACAAAGTTTGTCTATTTTTCCGCCCTAAAGACTGTAGGTGTTTGCTGGCAGGTGTTAGTTTAGTATGTAGATACGACTCATGTGTTTAACAACATACATTACCTAAACATTACACAACATAACATTATATTATTACAGGCACTGTAGTCAAAAGCAGCAGTGAGGCATAGCAGCCATAGCATCGCATCGCATCGCATCGCATCGCATCGCATCGCATCGCACCGTATCGCATCGCATCGCATCGCATCGCATCGC